>SZWC01004593.1:89839-101421 GCA_023375785.1 Penium margaritaceum
CCATTTTCCTTCCCTATGCCAAAAATAGCACCATGTTGCCCCTCCCCATCCCCGTGGTATCCCCTAGGTGGCAATGGTGCTGACGAGGGGGAATGAAGGTGAGGCTGACAACAAGCGAGTCAGAGGCACAAATCATGAGGCCCTCCTTGTCATAGGTACAACACTTGAGGTTGTCGATGGTATGCTACAACCTCTCCAACTTCTGCTTGCCCCATGTCATGTGCGGATCAAAGTGGGTGTGAGGAAGATGGGATTGGGGCCTGTGTACACGCGCTGCCTGAACCTGCACATGCTAAAAGGGTAAAAGAGGTGGAGGCGTAGGGTGTGTCTAAGGGTGGAGATGGAGGTTTGCTTCAATAGGAAGCATGACTTTAGAAAACAAGCAGATCTCCAGCCTATGCCTCCAGGGTTAGACAATAATGCAAATAAAACAGTCTCTGAAACAAAGGAATAAGGGGAGGGGAGGGGGGGTATGTATTGGATCCGGGAGGAAAAGGTGAAGGGGGACTAGGAGGGGAGAGGCCAGTGGATTAGGAGCATGCAAGAGGGAACTGGAAAAGGAGAAAGAGGGCGAGAATAGGGGACGGTGAGCAGGAGGGGGTGTGAGAGAGGTTGGAGGTGGAAGAAGGGTGGGAGGAAGAAGGTGGGGCAAGGAAGGCTACATGTAAGGAGGCAGTGGCGTATTTGGATGTGGGGAGATGGGACTGGGTGAAGGGAGGGGTAGAGGTGCGGTACATGGAGGAGGGGTGGAGGTTGTAGTGGGTCGCAACGTTTTCATTGGCCACAAAGATAGCATAGGGGAGTTGGTTGCTTTAGCTCAGGTGGTGGCACTGGCAGCGAGCAACAGGAATAGCTGAAGCAGAGGCTATGGCAGCGTGAGGAAGATGCTGCTTCCCAATCCAATTTTTAGCCCAATCTTGAAGATGGTTTTAAACCATAACCTGAAATATTTATTCTGCAAAGGCAATGGCAGCTTGAGGTTTCTGCTTCTGCCAACACTGCAGCATCAGCAACAGTGATGGGCAGTGTCATAGTCCGTGGAAGTTGTGGAAGGGGCTTCATCAGTAGTGGTGGATGACGGACCTCTCCACTTGAGTCTGTGGCGGTGCGACGGCTCCTAAAGGTGATACCAGCTTTACCATAGAGGCAGGGACAGGCATGAGTCAGCAGTTGCTTCTGGTCTGGAAGGGTTCCACGCGGGCCAGCCATAGGCAAGGAGGTACTAGAGGCATTGGAAGATAGAGCAATAGATGGAGCAGGATTGATGCTAGGACTGACTCGAGGGAGGAAAACGTAGCATGTGGATTGGAAGAGGCTGTGGTTGCCATTGCATTTGCTGTCATTAGCTGCTTGGTGCCCCCATCCGGACCGCTACAGCAGTCGAGACGGGGGCCAGCGGCAGCAATAGTTGTCACAATAGCATTCAGGTGGTAGATGTCATGCCAATAGTGGTGGGGTTGGAAGTGATAGTAGCCACGGACAATGTTGATGGCAGTAGATGTGGGAGTGGCTTGAAGGGACAACAACATCATACATGGCAATGACGGCAACATACGGACTGTAGAGTCCTTAATGCAATAGTGGCGATTGTGGGAACTACATTAACATTTATTGTCACTCAAGTTGGCAATGCTCATACATCCGAAGGTAGGACCATAGCTCTCAGACACAACTCATTAGGAATAGCAAGAATAAAACATCACTACCATCATCATCATCAACATCATCATCATCATCAACAACATCCACATATCATCATTCTCATCATTATCATCATCATCATCATCATCATCATCATCATCATCATCATCATCATCATCATCATCGTCATCATCGTTTTCATCATTGACGAAATCATTTTCACCGACGTCATTTTTGTTGTCACCGCCACCCTTGTGATGGTCGTTATTGTAGTCTTGTCATTATCGTCTTCACCATGTTCGTCTTCGTTATCATTGCCACAGTCATTGCCATTGTTTCTTTCGTCATCATCATCATCATCATCATCATCATCATCATCATCATCATCATCATCATCATCATCATCATCTTCTTCTTCTTCTTCTTCTTCTTCTTCATCATCATCATCACCACCGCCACAACCGTAGCCTCGTCGTTGTCATTGACAACATCATCATCATTATCATCGTCTGTGTCTTCATTGTCGACGCTACCACTAACACCACATCCACCATCATTTTTGCCACGCCACCACCACCGCCGCCACAACCGCCACTTCCGCCGTCTTCTTCATCCTCGCCGCCACTTTCCTCGACGTCATTGCAGCTATATGAATATAGGTATAGATATAGATACATATTAGTAAATAAATTCATATATAGATTTACATTTGGATCTAGAAATGTACATGCTTTTGCAAGATTGAGATTTTTTATATCACATTACTTCATTTAATCATGTATTTACATTATATACATTTAGTCATTTATATTTCTACATAAATAGTATCTTTTTCTTTGGATTTATCCATTTTTTGATGAGTGTACTTACATCCATTTCTATTATTTCAGTAATTATTGATAGTAATATGCAGGATAATAGATATGTTTTCTTTGTTGTGTTTTAAATTTCCATCATATTCTTCATCACAAAAATTAGAACATGCTTTTCACTTCGCGTATCCATTTCGCATGACTTGCACTTTTCAATTTCATTGTCTTCATTTTCATCTAATTCAAAAGATTCAATACCTTACTTCATTCCAAAATAATTCTATTTATCTAATCTGTATTGTGTATGTTTAAAAACAAAATCTAGTATACATGAACCTTGAAGGATGATTCAAACTTGTAGCACATTGTCATGCATGAACTACGTTCACTCTCCAAGAATTTGTATCACCTATTTCTCTGATCCCAATTTCCTTTGCTGCATCTATTAAAAAGTGGTTGCTTCAGATTTAGACCTGGGTTTGGCTCAGTTGCCTCAATTTAGTAGTTTTTTTGTAGGGCTACTCTAGACCTCAGTGATAAGTCTGCCTTGTGCTGGTTAATATTTCTGTTGTTCTGTTTGTAGAGGGTGTTCTTTGTGGCAATGCCTTCATTGCAAGCTGTCAAGTTCGCAGGTCTAACTGTCGTCGTTTATCATTCTGTTACTTGCTGTGTTTGAGGAGTTCGGTTTCTCTGACGAAAGGTCCTATCCACGTGTCCGTGGGCTTGGTCGTGAGCCCATGGCAATTGGTAATGTAACGCGATGTACCTTTAACAAAAAACATGAAACAGAAAGTCAAGACAGCCTGGCGCAATCAATGCGTGATTTCGCCAGGCTGGCTGACCTGTTCCGCGACCAAAGCTAGGAGGTCGTACGACTCTTGACAAAAACACGTAAATAAATATCAACCTCCTCCCATAATGAACATGTCGATAAAAGAACAATATTAAATGCATTGTGCATATTTCCACCGTTCTTTTTTAACATAGAATGGAAATGATTAAAATAGTAAATACATCATTACTTTTAAGCGAAGTAAAGAGGTAGCTTCAAAATCTGCGGCAATCTGTGACGGCTCGGGCAAGGGAAGTTCACTCCGTCGAGGGATGACGGTCATTCAGATTTTACAATGATGACTTTTTTCGAACTCGCTGAAGCCTTTTGACGCTAAGTCTCAACGCCCAAGTTACATTGGCATGAGGGCCAAGCCGACGTGTGACATCATCGCTCATCCTCTCTCCTTTGCACGAGTGGCCACCATCAAAGAGAAACCCACCTTATGGAGGTGCTCGTGGAACGCTACCCATGAAGACCCACTTCCACTCGCACTCACTCCTCCCAACCCCTTCTCAACCTTTTCTTTCTCTCTTTCTTCCTGACCCATACTTCCTCCACATCCCCACAACTCCAAGACAAACTCACGCTCTTCGACATGTGCGGTGGTGGGGGCCAAGGGAGGGTTCATACAAAAGCAAGGCAAGGGTGGAAGCATGGGCATGCTGCTACAATGCAAGCAAGGCCTTACTACCGCAGCGGGCTAGTGACCAATGTGGCGAGCCCTACTAGCCAATATTGTTTTTTTTTTAAGAAGGGCCAAGACAAAGGCCGGGCTACTTCAAGACTGACAGGTTGTAGCACCTGGAAAAGCAGAAAAACAGCCATAACTTGGCCCCTAGATCTCAGATTGAAGCGCCGATTTTTTGTTACGTTAAATAAACCATTGTCTATTTTACTCTACGACTTAGAGATCATCCTTGTCCATTTGGCCGTGTCTAATTCACTTTCCAAGAGAGTCTTAATCCCCTTTGGATTCGAAGAGCTTTGACCACATTCAGGACTACATTCAGGACTTTGGTGCTACACCCTTAAAAAAATCTTCTCTCAGTAGGGACTCACTCTTTCCAAAAAAAATGGGTGAAGGAGGAATTCCCAAAAGCTACCTCGGTCCATGAGGTCAAGGAAGGTATGTTTTAGGAACCTCGGTCCACTGGTCAAGAGGGTAAAGGATGGACACTTCAAAGCCACCTCGGTCCGTCTCTAACAAGGTGAAGGAGGCCACGCTTTGGGAACCTCAGTCCACCACTCAAGAGGGTGAAGGAAGGACCTTGAAAGCTACCTTGGTCTACCTCTCACGAGGTGAAGGAGGACATGCTTTGAAAACCTTGGCCCATCTCTCAAGAAGGGTTTGAAGTGAGGCACTACCCATTAAAAAAACACAAAGGAAGGAGGTTGCTAAGAGAATGACCTGTAGTGAGGCCTTGTGAAAGCAATGGCGGGACTCGGGACCGGACTCTCCGTGGTTATGGGGCATCCTCCAAACGTCAGTCCAAATCGCTGAAATGAGCAAACACCCATGGGGTCCAAGGAGCGGCACGGGATGTTGGAAACGATCAGCCACCTTGCAAAGCCAAGCTGAGAGTCGATGGCAAAAGAGAGAAGGTCTCGACCGGCATCGCCAAGAGACAAGATGCCAAAGGCTCATAACGTAGGTGCCCATGCAGTTCAACCACAAGGCGGGGGACAATCCCACAAGCTGAGTTCAACTCTGATCATGATGCTCAACCGAATCCAGCCAACAAAGGCTTGAAGGCTGTTGAGGAGGGCACAGCCAATGTTGCCAGCCCCAAGGAGGCCATCGAGGATGGTAAGCATGGAGACAAGTCCTTGGACGAGCCAGCGGACCAGGTGGTCATCAAGGGTGAGCAAGACATGGATGAAAATGGTGAGGCCCATGATGATGCCAGCAAAGGTAGTGAGACTGGGAAGTCTGCATCGATGGAAGCCGCTGAGGAGGTAAATGTAGAACAAGTGTCTCAACATGCTAATGGAGGCGGTCCTGCTATCCCCTCTGCAAAGTGCGAGGGAAGCCAATGTCCAAGCCCTCCAAGCATCATGGTGGAAGAATGCACACTTGGCAATGCTACACACCGCCTGAATGTTAAGGAAAAACTCAAAACCCTTCGTGCGTACCTCTCATTCGAAGACATGGACCTAGCTATGACCATCATGGGTGCGCTGGCGTACGGTGGTGACATGGTGTGTTTCATCCTCAATGAACGGGTGTTCACAGCGTAACGATTCAGTGAGAGGCTGTATGAAGAAAACACCGAGATGGTTCACGAGCTGGCAGCTGCTGAGCACAAGACAAAGGTGGCGGAGCAGGCACTTGACACCCTTCGTGCGAAGGAAGCCATGAACCAACCAGTGGTACTGAACGCGACCGTGGGAGCGGCACTCCATGTAGCCAAGGATGAGGTGGAGCAGATCTTTTAATTTCGTGAGCACGGAAGCATCAAGAATGTACACAGAGCCGCTCAAAACGTGCTCCATGTTCCCGTCCACGGACCAGCCCCATGGGCACAAGCTAACGTACCATGGATGAGGGTCGCAACTGCACCACCTCGGGCCCAGAGGATGGGTGCGACCGGCAGCGGCATGGTACTAGAGCCGGCGGATTGCTATGATGGGAAGGAGGACGCTAACATGTTCCTCAAATTTCTTGAGCGCCACCTATGTCTTGTCCAGGTCAACAAGGAGGAGTGGGGTGCTCGAGGGATGCCCTCTCTCAAGCCACAAACCCTTTGAGAAGCTGACACAGCCTTGTGAAGAGAAGCAGTTATAATTTGACCCGAGTTTGGAGGAGTACTGCACACTCATGTACGAGCTCTACTCCAAACCCACTGACTCGCAAAAGGTGAAGAACAAGTTGGAATCTTACATGCAAGGAGGCATGTTCTTGGAGACGAATGCAGATATTTTTCTTAAGACAGCGAAGAAGGTGGACGAGCGTTACCTGACTGAAAAGGCCAAAATTAACCATTTTTTACTGGCTTGGCCAGCCCACAACTTCGGGTTTTCTGTGTCCTAGATGAAGGAAAGGAGTAGGACAGTCTGCATGCTCTTGTAACATGTGTTTAGAAGGTCTGAAAGATGAATCCTAGCCTTTGGGATCACGGTGCACAAGAGAGTCAAACTTTACGTGAGACGTTAGTCCCAACTTGCGGTGCCCCAAATTGCTCAGGAGTTGCCGCATTAGAGCCGTTAAAGAAGTTCCGTTGTCATGATGGAGAGAACACAACCCGCAGTGCTGTCATCTGTAGGATCTGCAACAAGGCCGAACACATCACACGCGACTGTTGTCCTTATAAACAATAGACACAACAGAAATAGGGACAACAGCACAGCCAGAAAAACCATGGGCATGGCTGGCATCATGGCCGTGGCCAGCATCACCCAAATGACGGAGGTCAGAAGCGCTTCCATGGGGCTGGCCAACAGAAAGGTGGACAGCGCCAGGACCATGGCAATGCCCTAGCAGGCCAGGGGCACCCTCAGGGGGCCCAACTCTAGGACCAGGCCTTTGTTGCCATGCAACGCCCTGGTGCACATGGTGGCCAGCGTGGACACAAACGCCCTTGTGAGGAGGATTGGGATTTTGAGGGAGGAGCGACCGAACGCGCTTGTCGTCCTTAACATGGCTATGAGCAGTATTTTCAGGACCCCCAGTAGCCACAAGTGGACTCCTATCTGGGATTGATGTATGCCATGGATAGGACTGTCAATGTGTCGGATAGCAACGGTCTAGAAAATGGGTCCCGACATGGGAGGTTGCCAACCGCTCTTGGAATTTCAACCAAGATAACATTTCAACCTCGAACGAGAGATCCAAACTTTAGGTTCGTTTGGTTTGCAACCTCACAAAGTCCGCATGAAGGTATTTAGTGTCTACCCTTGGTTGGACACTCTGTGAGGAGTCTCAAAGGCAAGTACTGTAAATGGATGCATGTAGGGTACATGCTTTTGTACTTGTAGAGCTTTTGTAATGCTTCTACTTGCAGTGGCTCCACAGGAGCCAACCTCAGCCTACAATTCTACTTGGCGCGTCCTAAGACCGCCAAGTGTCATCCTCAAGGCATGCTCTAGTAATATTCCTAGAAGCTTCCTGTCCCATTATGGGCCACAAAGAAAACGATGCGGCCATCGCGGGGTTTGAGCCTACGACCCATGAGCTCCGGCGCGTGCCACAACTAGGCCACAATGATGTGTTTCCTATGATGATCTCCAAGGAACATACCCATTATGGGTAGTACATTCTTGGCCGATCTCTAAACAAACCAAGGGGACGTACTCCATAGAGCAGTGCATGCCTTGTCTTTCTGTGCAACTAGCTAGCCAGTGGACAAGGTGCATACCATTCAACACATCTCTCCCTTGCACCTCTGTTCATCTATCGCTTACTGGGCTCCATCGATGCCTTGGGGATCACCCTTCCTCTGCCCCACTCCTCATGTTGAATCCACGAATGCCACCAATTGTGCAAGTTGCTCTCCAGCGGCTTAGTCAGCATGCATATTATTGGTTCCGCAGTGCTGCAAGTCGACCACGTTCTTCATGACCAGGTCACGTGAGTAGTGGTAACGTATGCCGATGTGCTTCGTTCGCCGGGAGATGATCTCATCTGCAGCCATCGAGATGGCACTCATGTTGTCCACGTGTACAACTGTGGCATCCTAGTATGGCACTGTCATTTTGCCAAGCAGGCTGCGCAGCCAGTGAGTCTCCTTGCACAACTCAAACAGAGCAACATACTCTGCCTCAGCCGTGGACACCGAAACACAATCCTGCTTCCTGTTGGCCCATGAGATGATAGTGCCATTCAAGATACACACGTAGACAGAGGTAGATTTTCTGTCGTCAAGATTTCCTCCCCAGTCGGCGTCGGAGTAGCACTTCAGGCGGAGGGGGTCCGTCCCTTCTTGGCCTCCAAGGATGAGGCCCATGTGACGTGTCTTCTGCAGGTAGCGCAAGATGCGCTTGACTGCCTGCCAATGATGTGGCCCTGGGTTGACCACGAACCTGCTCACTTGTCCCACAACATAGCAGGCTTTTGGACGAGTGCCTACCATGGCGTACACAATGCTACCCACAGCGGACTGGTAGGGGATGTCTTGCATTTCCCTTTGTTCTGCTTCATTTCTTGGTGACATTGACGCCTTCAGTTTTGTATCGGTCGTCATTGGGATGCTGACAGGTTTGTATTCTTCCAAGTGATAGCACTTTAGTACCCCACCAATGTATTTGGCTTGGTTGAGTTCGATGGTACTTGCTGCTTGGTTGCGGTGGATGGAATTTCCGAGGTAGTACTCCAGAGGACCCATGTCCTTCATTTTGAACCTTTTGCTGAGGTCAAACTTCAGCTCATCCAGCAACTCGACCGAAGAAGAGCAGATGATCTTATCATCCTCATACAGTGCAATGAGCATCAGCCCACTCCCATCATCACGCACGTACACGCTCGGCTCATTTTGGCAAGGCGCAAAGGAGAGACCGGTCATGAAACCATCCATCTCTTTGTACCATATCCTTGGGGCTTATTTCAGCCCGTAGAGCATTTTCACCAACTTGCACACCTTGCCCTCGGGAGCTTTGACTCCTTCAGGCACCTCCATCTGCACTTCCTTGTCGAGCTTCCCATGTAGGAAAGCTGTCGTGACGTCCATCTGGTGTATCTCCAGGTTCTTTGCGGCTGCGATGGTAAGGAGATAGCAGATGGAGGCAAAGTTCACGACGGGCGCGAACATCTCGTCGTACTCAGAACCCGGGCGTTGAGAAAACCCCTTTGCCACTATCCTCGCATTGAAATTTTTCATTTTTTCGTCTTGTTTCTTCTTCACTCGCAGGACCCACTTGGATCCCACCACGTGGGCCTCGTTGGGTCTATCCACCAGCACCCATGTGCCGTTCTCGGCAATGGACACGAGCTTGCAGTCCACTGCCTCCTTCCACTTGGCCGCATCCGGGCCATTCATCGCCTCCGCCGTTGTGGATGGCTCTCCCTGAGCCATGCACGACCAGCTAAGGCCAGTCCAATCGTCCTCATACCGCAAAGGTGCTTTCTTTGGATGCAGACTACGCCAGGATGCTGGTGCGGCTTCCTGCTTTGCTGCTGGTGCTTCCACGGGTGGTTGTGTGCCATCGTCGTCGTCATCAGAAGAGTCGTCAGACTTCAAGTCAGATTGGGAAGCCCCCGACGCCTCCGTATCCGCATCCATGTCAGATGCTGCGTCATCCTACGCAGCTACTCTCCCATTCCAACCACATGCTGGCAAAGCGAGCCAGTTATTGGGTGCTTTGTCTCTGGACTCAAGCAACACTATCCACTCTTCCGCCTTGGGAGCAGGGTCCAGTAGTTCTCCTTTTCCAAGGGTGCGTTCGTCAAACTCAATGTCGCGGCTCCTCACGAGCTTGCCTGCTGCGTGGTCCCGAAGCTGATAGGCTTTATGTGACGTGTCGTACCCAACCATGATGCACTTTTTGGAGCATGCGTCCAGCTTGCCTCCACCTTGATGAGAGGCGTTGGGTTTCTTTCGCGACCATGCTTCTTTTGGGGTCTTCAACTGCTTGTCCTGCTCCTTTCCACGCTCTTGTAAAGCAATTTCTGGTGTGAGGTTCAAGAGATAGCAGGCCGTTATTGTAGTATCAGCCCAAAAGTGAGGTGGGAGCTTGGCGTCAAAGAGCATGCTTCGCACCATGCCGAGTAGGGTCTGGTTCATCCTCTCGGTCATGCCATTGCTTTAGGGGCTGTGAGTTATGGTTAATCGTCCCACTTTTATACACTATGTAACTTATGTATACTACTCCTCTCATATCTTCATTTCCTGGAAGTACATATTCGTGTATACACTTGTTAAATCACCAATGTCCTTGTGAACAAAGTCATTTATATTTTCAGAGGGGGTGTACAATCCGTAACCGTGATTCCTAAACACAATTGTTTTAAAGAAGTTCAAAACAAAATCCGTTGTTGTTTACTTGCCTAGTTCTGTCCTCCACATTCGTGAAGGAAATTTCTGTTAGACATAGTTTTGCTAAAAACGAACACGGAGCAGATACACCGTTCTTACGAACTCAAATGGACATTCGGTGACTTTGCATTTTGTTCGCTAGTCCCACTTCCGAGATTCACTCGAAGTCGACTCTCTCCCCCCCCCCCCCCGAGTGTATCTGGTAAATGTATCGGTGAGTGTATCGTGGAGATCCGCAGAAATGTACACTAATGTATTTTCTGATCCCGATCCCCCCCCCCCACCCAAAACAGCCCGAGTGTATTGGGCGGGTGTATCGGGGAGTGTATTGCTAGTCCACGCAAAATTGTACACAAGTGTGTGAATACACTTGTGTATCAATTCGGTCCTCCTCCAGATACATTACCCGATACAGTCCCGGAATATGCTTTGACTTAGGGGGGGGGGTCGACGAGTCCCTCCCCCCCCCAAAATTAGACAGTGTATCAGATGAGTGTATCGGATAGTGTATCTGGTAGACGCGAGAGAAAATACACTTGTGTATTATTCACTGACTGGTTACTTGCTGATCGTACTCGTCGATCATTGTGAATCGACGGTTCAGGGAGGAAACATAAATGTCTGAAAAAAAGGCAAAAAACTTCTTGTATTGCTCGCAAACTGCCTATATTGATTTGTCGCAAACGAAGTAACAGCTCCTCGATCGGAGCCCCCCCAAACTCTCGCGATTGTATTCCCCTCCCCCCCAAAACAGCTCGAGTGTATTGGGCGGGTGTATCGGGGATTGTATCTCTAGTCCATGTAAAATTGTACACAAGTGTTTGAATACACTTGTGTATCAATTCGGTCCTCCTCCAGATACATTACCCGATATACCCCCGCAATACACTTCGACTTCAAGGGGGGGGGGGTTGACGAGCCCCCCCCCCCCCCCAAAAGTAGACAGTATATCTGGTGAGTGTATCGGATAGTGTATCTGGTAGATGTGAGAAATAATACACTTGTGTATTATTCATTGACTAGTGACTTCCTGATCTTTCTCGTCGATCATTGTGAATCGACGGTTCAGGGAGGAAACGTAAATTTCCGACACAAAAGCAAACAACTGTATTGCTCGCAAACTTCTTTATTGATTTGTCGCAAACAAAGTAACAACTACTCGATCGGAGCCTCCCCCCAACTCTCGCAACTGTATCCCCCCCCCCCCAAAACACCCCGAGTGTTTTGGGCGGGTGTATCGGGGAGTGTATCTCTAGTCCACGCAAAATTGTACACAAGTGTATGAATACACTTGTGTATCAATTCGGTCCCCCTCCAGATACACTA
>SZWC01004593.1:102008-118501 GCA_023375785.1 Penium margaritaceum
GAGAGAATATTGGGGGAGTGTATCGCGCAGTGTATCGTGCAAACATACAAAAATTTACATAAGAGTGTCAGTGACTGCGTCAATGTAAATAGTCGGCCAATATTAATACTCCCCAACCACTTCATTCGATACGGTGGAGGGTGAGGGGGGGGGGACGCTCGAGCGACGACAAAAAGACATGACGTGCGACTTTGTGAACAGACGAGTGGGTGATCGGGACACCGCATACGCATGAAGTTAGCTCACCCAGGATTCAGGACAAATCTATGTCATCCATTTAATTACAAGATTATCATGACATTTTCAAAACGCACAAATTCAGAAACATCGAAGTGATTTTCAAAGAAAGTATAGTCAAGCAAAAAAAATTCAGGGCATATTTGTGTTAAGGAAGTTTCAGTGAAAGTCTTTTTTTCATGTCCATTAAACGAGCTGTGAACATGATTCCAAGAGGCAATTTCTAAAAAACATTGTTAATCGTCTAGGGTATTTTCCTAGAATAATCCCTACCATATGTTCTAGTCATGTACACAATTAATGAAGTGTGCGGATTTGGGGTGATTGGGCATAAATGGGGGCTGTAGGGGTGGTTTTCTCATGGTGGATTCCATCATTCTTGAGTCAAGGCTTGCATGCCTCGTACACACCCCCGTTGTCACTTCGGAGCGTCTTCACCTTCTTGGACGTTTGCCGCTCTACCATGGCGACGAACTCCACAAGCATCTCCTTGACCTCTCCCTTTGTTTTGAGGAAGTAGATCCACAACTTGCGGCTCTGGTCGTTGATGAAGGTCAGGAAGTACTTGCTTCTTCCGTTAGATGTCGTACGAAAGGGTCCGCACACATCACTATGGATCAGGTCGAAGACATTCTCTGCTCTTTGACCTCCTCTCCCAAACGGCTTCTTCTTTGCCTTTGCTTGGAGGCATGGTTCACACAACTTACACCCTTCTCCATGCTTCATGGTGCACCCATCCATTCCGCCGACTACCTCTTGCTCCTGCATCTTCTGCAGCGTGTTGTTGGCCAGGTGGCCAAATCGCCAATGCCACAGCTCAATGCCAGTTTCCTTGGTTGATGTGGCAGCCGCAGCTGTCACCGGTGGTACATCCTTTGGCTTTGGTGCCACTGTCCTCGTGGCACATGCCAGTCCCTCATCCGACGCCTTGGTGACTTTGGTTTGAAGCACGTAGAGGCCGTCGACTCTTGGAACTTGAAGCATGAGGTTGTCTTTGGTGTACAAATTTTTGATTTCCTCATTTTTTAGGGCCACAGCTTCCTTGTGGGTGAACACCACTGTCCTGTTGTTATTGTTGATTTGTGAGACCTACAGCATGTTTGCTGCGAAGGAGGGCATGTACACCACCTTTTGAAGATTGACCTCCTTCTCAACACCATTCACATTGAATGTGATCACCTTGTCCCCTTTGCCCATGGCTTGGGCGACACCGCCATTGCACACTTGATGCTCATGTCAGATTGGGCCATGGAGAAAAATCCACCCCTCTTTTCAGGAGTGGTGGTTGGTGCCCGAGTCAAGGGCGAACGCCCCTGGCCTAAGGAGCGTTGCCCCCTTCATGGATAACCCATCAGCCATCATGTTGATAAGATCCTTCTTCTCCTTCCCACCTTTGTTTCCGCCATATTTCCTAGGACTACGGCAGTCCCTAGCCCAGTGCCCAGCCTTGCCACAATTGTGACAGTTTCCGGGCTTTTTGGAACTCTTCCCGCCACCATTGCCTTTCCCTCCACCGCCACCGCTTCTGCTGTTGCCTTGACTGGTGCGAGAGCTTGCACCTTGTCCACCGAAGCGAGAAGCATAGGATGAAATGTTTGCCTCACTGCCGCTGCGTTGCATGGATTTGTTACGGACGTGTTTGGCGATAGCCTCATACGTCAGATCTGCCATCTTCCAACCACCAAATTCGATGATCAAGGACCCCCAGCTTTCCGACAGCGCCATCAGATGGATCATTGCATGCATGTTGGAGTCGAGATTCCATTCCATTTGCTGGACCTCTTGCAGTACGTTGTCAAACGACTGCAAAAATGCAAGTAGCAATTCTCCTTCGCTCACCCTCATCTATATCAACCTTTGGACGATGAAGAGTTGGTTTGCTAGGGCGTTCGATTGATGCACACGTGAGAGTTTTATGTAGGCTTCGGCAGCCGATGTGCATCCTGTGATGTGGGACTGTTGAGTCTCGTTGATGGATGTCACAAGTATGCGAGATCCATGTTGTTCTTTGTTGTCCATGCTGCAAGGTCAGCCGCATGCGTGGTCACTATTGCATCGGCGGGTGCTGTCTCGGTCCCTTTTGGGATGTCGAGGTAGCCATGCATGTTCATGACAATCTCAAACTACCATTTCCACAAGGGAAAACCTTTCCCCGTGAATTTGGACATACCCGCCTCAAGGAGGGCTTGAGCCGGATTCGCCATTTCTGGCGGTTGCTCGTCTTCTCTGCTTTGTTGCTACTATGCTTTGTTGAGGCCAATTAGGCTGATGAGGCTGCTGACTGCGACTGTTGTCAAAGGTGCAGTTGGTTCCGTTGCATACCCCTCCTGCCGGTGATCGCCTAAGGCGATGGTGTCATCATGAGAAAACGGACTCGGGGCCATACCACCTTCTAAAGGGGTAGAGCTGTATCCCGTTGGAGCTCGAGGGTCTTGTCCAACATGGACAGAGCTATTCCTCTTCCCCTAGTCTACCACGTGCACGCACCCTACCTGAAGAAGCCGATGGAGCTGATGGAGCAGATTGGAGCCGTCCAATCATCTTGTCCTTATTGTACCTGTGCGCCCTGCAAGACAACGCGCGAGTCGGTCTTGGAAGCGTGTCTTAGAACCAGAAGTGTGGGTCCATAATCCTTTTTCAATGCGCCGGATAGCAACGGTCTAGAAAACGGGTCCAGACAAGGGAGGCCGCCAACCGCTCTTGGTATTTCAACCAAGAAAACATATCACCCCCGAACGAGGGATCCACACTTTAGGTTCATTCGATTTGTAACCTCACGAAGTCCGCAAGAAGGTCTTTAGTGTCTATTCTTCGTTGGAAACTCTGTGAGGAGTCTCAAAGGCAAGAACGGTAAATGGATGCATGTAGGGTACAGGTTTTTATACTTGCACAGCTTTGCTAATGCTTCTTCTTGCAGTGGCTCCACAGGAACCAACCTCATTCTACAGTCTTACTTGGCGCGTCCTAAGACCGCCAAGTGTCATTCTAAAGGCAGGCTCTAGTAAGAATCCTAGAAGCTTATTGTCCCATTCTGGGCCACAAAGAAAAAAATGCAGCCGTTGTGGGGTTTGAGCCCGCGACCCATGAGCTCCGATGCCTGTCACAACTAGGCCACAATGTTGTGTTTCCTATGATGATCTCCAGGGTGCATACCCATTATGGACAGTGCATTCCTGGCCTATCTCAAAACAGACCAAGGGGACGTACTCCATAGAGCACTGCATGCCTTGTTTTTCTGTACAACCAGCCAACTAGCAAGTGGACAATGTGCATACCATTCAACAAGGACGAGGGTAAAACATTCATGTTTTGTGATTATGATCTCAAGAAATTTGAGTTTCTTTTGGCACAATGTTTTCCAATAATCTATGCTCCATTAATGAATCCTGAGTCCCTCTTCCATGATCGCGCATGTCCACTTGAATGTGCAACCAAGAAAAACTTGGAAAACCGTACATGTTTGGTTGTCACTACAAAGAAAGTTGGCTCTTTGTCTTGGAAGCTGCACATGAGGCTCACATGAGAAATTCCCTAACATCAATCACAGTGGTTATACCTGCCAGTTCAGAGATAAACATGTGTGCCTTCAAAGGATGGAAGCTTTTCACTTTGTTCACAAAAGGACATGCAATTGGGAACGGATGGATGGTATGATGGAGCTATGGAAAAACACTCATGCATATTGCATTTACCACTTGGAGGACAAGCCCCCATCGAGTCTTTTCTTATGCAAGTCTGAAGCAAGCATGACCATGTAGTTTTATGGCAAGCTAGCAGGGGCTCTAGCATGCATCCTTATCGATACGGGAGCAGATGACTCCTTTGTGAGTGGAGCATTTGTGCACATGTGGCACCTGGTGTGCACTTTTCGTGCAGGCACGGTGATTGTCAGTGATGATAGGGAGGTCCTAGTGATTGGTGGGTGTACAACACAATTCACATTGTCCAGCTTCACAACCACCATTCGCTTAACGGTGTTGGACCTCATGGACCCCTTCGATGTTGTGCTAAGGGATCCATGGCTGGTGAGCCACAAAGCGTTTATGTGTTTCACCTCAGCGATGTTCCAAATCTATAATAGAAGACAGCCAATCACTTTGTCTCCAATCCCCTTCATTCAACGTACGGAAGCCCTACCCCAAGCTAGCCTCAAAGCACTCTAAGTGAAAAAAGTGGTGAAGTAGGACTGGTAGTGTTTCCTCGCGGCCATAATGAAACTCGATGAGGTGTAGAGTGACGTGCCCTCAGGGGTCGTTAAAATCACCTCCGAGTTCTTAGACGTGTTTGAACGTCCACCGGATGGGTTGCCACCTAGACGTGCGGTCAGACACACCATCCCGTTGGAACAAGGGATTATACACCCCTTTTGATCGGTGTATAATTTAAGTCTGACAAAACGACAAGAAACGAAAACACAAATCAATGAATACCTGAGAAAGGGCTGGATTGAACCGAGACCATCTCCATTCGGGGCCCCCATCCTATTTGTAAACAAAAAGGATGGAGGTCTAAGGATGTACGTAGACTACGAGCATTGAACAAATTCACTGTGAAAAACCGATACCCACTTTGGCGCATCAAGAATTTGTTTGACCAACTTCAAGTAGTGAAAGTGTTCACATCCCTCGATCTCTCACAACGATACCACGAGATCCGCATCACTGAGAAGGATGTTGTTGTTCTTCTATGCCCCATGGCCACTGCTATGGCTTGACGGAAAGGTTGGGCATGCACTGCTCCCTTGGAGTAAGTCCCCCAAACCTTGTTCGTGGTGCAAGTCCAAGCGAGACACCAGAAGTGTAGCGCAACGGATAGCATCTTGGACTTAGGAACAACAGGTCCTACGATCGAGTCTTGATGTGCGCAGAAGGTTTTTTACCTTTCTAGCACAGGGGAAGTTTCTTAGATATTTCTCCATGCATGAGGAGAGTGCGCCACTTGGCGGTCAGTGGATGTGCCATTTGGTGGACTGGTGAGGTGGTGTGGAGTGACCATCCCAAAAGTGCCACTACCCAGACACCTTAGAAGCCAAGCCTAGGACTATATGTACCAGGCTCATTCCTCATTCTAATTACACAATCTGGCCTTAGATGCTCCTCACAGAGTTGTCCAACTAAGGAACATTATAAAGAAGGCACTGGTTGGTCTAAGCCCCAGGAGTTAGTCTTTGACTAGCACCTCGCACGAAAGTGACCAAGTGTTAAGTGGACACAGTTGCTAGCAAGTGATTGCCTAGGAACTGCTCAGTGTGGAACCGTGATCCTGAGGGTGATATCTTCTCCTAGCTGAAATGCTAGGAGCGGACGACAGGTCCTATTGTGTCGGCCCTGTTTTCTAGTCCGTTCGCCTCAGGCCGGTTGACAGGAATCAACCCGTTGACCATGGTGTGGACAGCAGCTAGCTGGCCTGGCGCGGCTTTGTCAAGCTCACAAAGGAGCTTGAGCCCGCGTGCCCAGTAGGCATCAGCCGACTCGTCAGCACGCATTATGAGCGTGTTGAACTGCACAATGAGAGCACTCTGGGCTGCCTGACCAGTGATTGTGGTGCGACGGCGAAGCATGGTGCAGGTGCGGAAGAGAATGCAGCGTGGGAGGTGCTGCGGCTGCTGCTGTGGGCGGTGCTGCGGTGAGCGGCGTAGTGGCTGCCGGCCGTAGCGTAGTGCGAGAGACGCACTGAGGCGGGAGATTCCCGCCTACTACAGGTGCGGCTCCCACCAGAGTAGTGGGTGGCACGGAGAGAGGGGCGGCGGATGAGGGAATGTTCCCCTCAAACGGAACTTCTGCCACAAGCGGATCGTCGCCAAGAGAGGCGACGTCCCTGTCCTCGGTCGATGAAGAGGAGGCGGACGTAGAGGGGAGAGAGAGGCGAAGATGAGAGAGGGAGGTAAGGACGGGACGGGTGGATGCCGCCCGCCGGGGTCGTTGCCAAGATAGGCAAGACCGTGGTTGAGGCTGGGCAGGAAAGTCTGCCGCCGAGAGCAGCCAGGAGAGGAACTGCCACAGGACAAGTGGGGCGAGTGTGCCTCCCCCAGTGCAGCTGGGGAATGAGGGGTGAGCCGACGCCGCCAAGAGTGGCAGCTGCGAGTTTGGCCCAGGATGCGTGGACGGTAGATCGATCCACCGTCCAGCTTTCACGCACGTTGCTCTGATACCAGTGGATAGTCTAGGCTAGAGAGTAGACTGAGGCAAGAGCATGACATGTGGCACGCAAGAGTGGGCAATGCGCCATGGATTAGTGCGGAGTTGTGAGAGTCAAAGAAACGGATAGAGTGAGACAAGTCACGAGCCACAGAGCTGTTACGGGGAGGGGAGAGCGAGCGAGCGAGCAGCGAGCTCGATCTCGCTTGCCACCCTCGAACCTGGGTGATTCGACCCCACCTGCCCACAAGAGAATTTCCTAACAGAATGTAGTTCACTGGCCAAGCAGATATCTGGGTAGAGGGCGAACCCGGGTATTCTCACGCCCATCGTGCATGAATGCATGTGAGACATGCATGTGAGGTTGGCAAGCTCTCATTGAGCCACGCCATGGCTCGTCTTCTAAGAATCTGGTTACGACGAACCACCCGGCGAAGTCGTCTCTCTCTGGTCAGTCACCTGCACCAGTGGTGTGAGTGTGCAACGAGGCCAGAGGTCACCGTATGATAATGACGTGAATCCAACAGCCACAACAACGGTCCCCATCGTGGGGGCGTCGCACTGCTTTCTCCACCCCGAGCTCGCTCGGTGACTTTCCCGCCCTTGCCTGTAGCGCTTTTTGCCTGTGTTGGCATCCCTTCCTCCCCTGTGTTTGGTGGCTGGTCTTGTCCCAGGATGTGTCTTCCAGCTGCGTCCACCCTGTTGGTGTGTGGGCTTTGGCCTGACACTCTTTTGAGGACAGCGAGGTGGTCGAGACCCGCACACCTGGTGAGTGCTACCGGTGTGACGTGGAGACCCATTGCCTCCGTGTGCTATGTATGATCCGTGTATGGTGTGGTCGAGACCCGGACACCCGAGACATTTTCCGGGGTCACGAGGAGACCTTGTTTCTGTGTATCTCTTGCATGATGTTTGACACGTAGGTGTGTGATTGACTTCTTGCATGGTCGAGACCCGGGCACTTGGTGGGATGCACCATTGTCACGAGGAGACCCTGTGCTGTGGTATGCTTGATCGGTGCTCGCCATGATTGGTTGCCCGAGGCATTGTGTCCTGCCTTTGCTCAGCCATTGTGGTGTTGACGGATGTGTCAGCCAGGGGGAGTGTTGGTGTGTGTGGCTTCCACCCGTCACGAGCCNGACTTTGGTGTGCTTCCTGTCGTGGAAAGCACACGCTGACGTCTCGGTACTGCACTCGTACATTTATGGGTGCTCTCAGTGCAGTTCAGAGTGCTCTAGAGTTTTCTCGGTGGACAGGCCATTTTGGCCGATTCCCTTGTTTTGCTTGCTATTCGTGTCTGGATGATGCAAACCCACCATGCGTGGGTCTGTTGCGTAGAGCTCATCGTTCTGCACGTTCTGGTGCAGACAGCGCGTGATTCTGACACCTGAGCAGGGAGTTACGGCCAAAACTGTGATTTTAGGCCAGTTTGAGCAGGTACGAAAATACTGCCACCTCTAGCGACTCTAGGCGGCCAGCAACTATTTAGGCTGATTGTTGCTCAGTTGTCATTCTCTCTCTGCAATTATATTCATATTGAGCTTCCTGACACTCTGCACGTGTCCCTACTCAGACCCTTGCAGTTTCGTGCATGACTTGTGACTGTCGTCACACACTGACTGAGCGCTGACGCTTAGTTAAGTGGCAAGCGGTTAGGAAGGTTCCAGGAAGTTCTTCTTCCCTTCCTCCCCTGTGTTTGGTGGCTGGTCTTGTCCCAGGATGTGTCTTCCAGCTGCGTCCACCCTTGGTGGGTGGGATCCTACGATCTGGTCTCCTAGTCCCTCTTGTTGGGTCTCTTTGTCTGCCTTCTCTTTCTCCCCCTCCTCTTCCTCACCCCCGGTCTCTCTCCAGCCCTCCTCTTGTCTCCCCCTATCGTCCCTATCCTCATGATCGGTCCCTACACCTCATCCGCTTCCTCCGGACGCTCTCCCTCCGCTCTCTTCGCTCCCCTCAGCGATAGATATGAGAGTACCAGAAAATAGGTTGCTGAATAAAAATTATCCGGCAAAACAGCTGCATAGAGGATGTTTCACAGGTTTGAATACACTTTACAAAACTAAATTCGGAATCCGCTTGAGTGAGATATGGATTTCCAAAATTTGGAGATCATGGATCGGGGTCAAGTGATGACCTGAGTACTTTGAGCTCAAAAGGCGGCACGATTATGGCAATGAGGAAGGGAATTCCGCACGAGGGGAATTTTATGTCTGCCATACACTAGCATCTACTCGGAATATTGTCTACTTAATACCTTCGACTTTTGATGTGTTTTGAAACATCCTCACATGTATATACCCCTCAAACAGTTCATCGTTTGATTGGCGACAACGTTGAGCACCATGTTCATGATGTTTAATGGGGTTTATGTGCTATGATTCTGCACTGTTATGTTTCCTGCTTTTCAAATTGCGCAGAATGTAATACAATCTGATTTGTCATCAGAATAATCTCAATCCAATCCAAACTGATTCGATGCTCGGTCGGGTTGATTTCGGATAGAGTTTGTCAGATGTCATTGGATCGGATTTGATACCACATCCGATTGAACATTGGTTGTGAAACTCTCCCTCGGCGAGACATTGTATGCAGATCTCTCCGGCAAAACACATTGCATCCCATGCACACCTTCATGTTCCCAGCGGTGTCGAAGCCGGAGACGTGATTCGAGCGGACAGAGAATGGGTCAACACTGCACAAGCTGTGCACTGGAAGGTGCTGTGCTCCATGAATCGCAATGCAATCTCTCCCCACGACATGCATCACACCACGCCGTGGTGTGTGGACTAGACTGCCAAGCAAGCTGGAGGCATGCGACTTGCCGCAGTCAAGTCAGCATCGTCCATGTCAAACAAAAATGCCGCCACTATACAACTATCTGGGAAAGTGCTGACGGTGAAAGTACACAAGGGGCAAGGGGTAGTTGCCAGCAGGGTAGGCACGCGTGGCAGCGTCACAGTGTGGGTACACCATCTCGCATGAGACAAAAAACCCTCGATTTCATTTGCCCCACCACAAAGAAAATCAGGCCACCAGTCGGACCGACTCCTCGCCTTCCTCGCCACCCAACGCCCTCCCACCCCTGCCGCACTGACTCACCATGTGTGGGCCACCCATGGGGGAGCACGAGGGTGAGCTGGATGGGGATCTGGACGGAGAAGCAGGCACGGAAGCCGCTGCTGCAGTGCCAGCAGCAGCAGGCGCCCATGCAAGCACCCAATCCTGGAAGGCCGGCAACACATCAGTGCCTGCCGACCTCCACAGCCCGTGCCGCCATTGGTGGTAGTAGGAGGCGAGGGAAGAAGGCGCCAACGTGTCTAGAAGATTGGGAGGAGCCGCCGCTCCCTCCTCCATGCAATGGCTGGCCACGGGGCTGTACAGCGCGGTGTTGCCGTGTAGAGAGTGAGCATGGTACCACAGCATGTCGGCGTAGGATGAGGCCAGCACAGCCGCTGTGTCATGCCCCCACCCGGGTCTGCTCCTGCTGCAACCGCTGCTGCTGCTCCTGCTGCAGCCGCTGCTGCTGCTCCTGCTGCCACCGCTGCTGCTGATCCTGCTGCCACCGCCGCTGCCGCTCGTACTGGAGGTTTCTAGGCACCAGAAAGGAATCCCTCCAAAGTCGTCGCACACCACCACAGGTAAGGCCCTTGTTTCCCGGCGACCTGCACAGTCATCAGCTGGAGTAGATGGTGCCGCTGCGGCTGCTGCTGCTGCTGCCACCCAGCCGCCGCTTCCATCCCTCTCTCTCCTCGCTGCCTCTTCTGCAACCGCTGTTGCTGCCGCGGCTGCAGCGGCTGCTGCAGCGGCTGCCACCGTGAAGCCTGCCTTTTGAAACCGGCTGGCGCCCCTTGCTGCGTCTGCCGCTGCAGCTGCTGCGGCGGCGCCTGCGCCTCCTTCGCCTCGTCGTCGCACCTCTACTGCGCTCATATGACAGTTGCCCTCTGCGAAAGTGCATGACAGCCGACCATCCCGCGGAAGTACGTAGCTGCCCTGCTGCGACTGCTGCCACAGGAAGTGTGTCAAATCCCACGACACAGTGCGCTCGTCGCCTACTCCGCGGGCACGCTTCCAAGGCGCTTCGGCTGGTAGACTCCCGAAGCGCGCGCGGTACGGCCGCCCCGCTAAGGACTCGGTGCGGCTACTGCAGCCAACGCGGAGATCTTGCGCGAGGGAGGTTCCGGCCGCGTCGCGCTCGCCAGCCGAAGCGCACTCAAACGACAACGGGCTGATAGAGAGGGAGCCTGCGCCGCCGTACGACAGCGGCAACGGGGTCTCGGGACGCGGCATGGAACGCGTGCAGGCCTCGGGACAGTCTCCCGAGCAGCCACCGACGCTTCCGCTGCCCCTACCGCAGCTGCTCCCGCTGCTGCCCCTACCGCCACTGCTGCCGCCGCTCCCACCGCTGGGGGTGTTTTCCCAGGTGCTGTTGGGCATGGGGGGAGGAATGGCGAGGGCAAGGGGTACGCAGCGCGAGGTCTTCATGGCGACGGCGTCGCCCGCAGTCAGGTCTACCGGTGCCTTCCCCATGCTCACCAGAACTGTAGATGCGGCGGCGGTGATCGCGGGGAGGCCGGGTCTCGGAGTCTATCGAGAGGAGAAGAGAAGGCGAGAGGATGGACGCGAGGGGAGGCGGTGCGCAGCGAAGTTGATGCTGCCACGCGAGGGTGCGGAGGCGCACCGTGCACGAAAACGCAACCCGGGTCGACAGAAACGCCTTCCCTTTTCGGATTTGACCTAGCGTCAGCGGCGATGATGCGCTCTTTTGAACCGGTGGTTCGCTCGTGCACGTCGACTTGCCATGGCGAGCTTGTCACTTGTCAAGGAAAGGAGACAGCGGCCATGGGCGGCGAGTGGCGTCCTCTTGCACGAAGCTGGCAGGCGAGGGAATGGTGGATCAAGTTCCGACGATTGGGATCGGGATGTCAGCTGTAGCGTGGCCCACGCTATGGCTGACGGGGTAGGGAGGCACAGCTGAGTGAGCCAGCCTACCGACGCTGCCATCGGAGGCGCGCCGGCGTGCGGAGCACTGCCTCAGGTGGAACCCCAGTGGCGGCGCCGTGCGCGGCGCGGTAACCATACGTCACGGACTATTGAGCAGAGTGGGAAGCATTTGAGCAGCTTCGTCAAAGCAGCAGGGCAACGCAGGAGCTGCGTACTTCAACCGAATGCTATCCTTAAATTCGACGGTCGACAAGGTCCATCGACCCGCACGGTCGACGCAAACGCGGGCACAGCCGTCAGATGATCTCCAAGCCATGTCGGTTCAGAGTTTTGCAGTTCTGAAAAAGGAACAGCGCCGTAACATGAAACCCCCCACCTGCGCTGTGCCTGCATGGCCAGGGACCACTTTCCGAAGCGCAGGTGCTTACTCGCTAGGCATTCCTTGTGTAGGGCAAACACATCCGAGGCGACATACTCATCAGGGGCAAACTTCTGCAAGGACCTGACCAGCCGCTACGACTTGCGGCGACGTCGAGGACGGGTGAGTCTGCGAAGCTTCTGTTCGGAGAAACTGTTGCGACTGGTAAGTCGCCAAATGCACCATCGATGCGTTTGGCGACGGTTTTTTGTGGGGCAAACTTGTCCGAGGCGATGACCTGACCAGTCGCCACGACAACTTCACGACGATGAGGACAGGTGTAAAAGGCGAGCGACTGTTCCTAAACATATGTTATCCCAACTTTCCGGACGGCGCGGCGCGTCGAATCCGGACGCATTGCGTTGCAGTGTAAACGCAGAGGCCCGCTACCGCGGGCCCCTGCGTAGACGGGCAAAAACATAAAACCCCAACCCATCCGGACACATAAGTGTCCAGAAAGTATGGGTAATTGCGTGTTAACAAGAGGCAGGTGTTGCACGCAAACCGTGCATAGGGTTGCATAGTATCCGAGCAAAAGTATCCATATTTGTATCTCTTAGGGCAAACTTGTCCGAGGCGATGACCTGACCAGTCGTCACTATATTCCGCGACGATGTAGACATGAGGGGTATGGCAAGCGCCTACACTGACTTTTCTCTTAAAATATGTGACGGTCAGCGATGACAGCAAGATTACTCCGCCGGTAAATTGCGTCGTCGCCAGACTCCGACCTGAAGGGAAACTTTCACTTCGTCCGCCGCCCCAACGGCGAGCTTTCCAGGGACCTTATGTTTCGGGAATATGAAACTTATAATTGAACTACAACATATGTTAGCACCGGCGTTTGACCTTGGAAATCACAAGGAGAAACAGATCCTTCAATCGAACCACCTTTAAAGTTCAAGTCCGAGCATCGTCGGTGAAAGGATAAACAAACAGTTTGATATTTTAGAAAACAAGGACGGCCAGAATCGCTCGGGCGTCAAAGCGGCCGTCCAGCCGTTCAGGTCGGCTTGTAACTTTGAACATCTTTGCCAGGTTTGAGTCTCCGGTCGATGAGGAATTAGATAGGCTCGAACGCTAGGAACCCTCGGCAACACATCACCTCTCACAAGGACACGGAGGAAAATATGATTATCTGATAAATTTATGGGCAAACTTGTCCGCGGCGACGACCTGGCCAGTCGCCATGACTGGCTACGACGACGACAGCATGTATATATGACAGGAGCCAGATCCAAAAGCTAGTTTTCCAAATACGTGATGGTTAGCGATGACGGCTAGATTGATCTGGCCGGCTAATCTGACCTAATCCATACTCCGATGTAACATAAGAGCCTCCGGCTGTAGGCGGCGATGTCGGCGTGATTACAACGCGCCCGCTGTTTCTGAAACTTTGCAAATGTGTTTTTTTCTCTCGTCGAGTTGTCATCAGCTCATCAGCATCGACCATGGTGAAGAGAACAGGACCTCCGATCGAATTAGAGGGGAGATAAGATGGTCAGCGCCATCCGCTAAAATTTTCAGCACTCTAAAATGGTGAGACGGCCAATCGAGCCTGGGCGTGAAAACGATCGCCCAACCGTTCAGGTCGGCGTACGGTGCCAACCACCGCCACCAGGGCGAAGCTTCTGGTAGGCCAAGAAACCAGGTAGCCATAAATACTCTTCCCCCAGACGGACCCGACGCATGAGCTACAAACAAGGCCCAAACCAGGATTATCTGGTCAATTTATCCTAAGTTTATCCTCTCTTAAGACGCTAAATAATTAGCCATAATAATAATTTGTCATGGCAAACCTTCCATTATGTGGTCCGGATTGCCCGCAATCCGGACCACATAATGGAAGGTTTGCCATGACAAATTACTTCATCCATGGAAACCAAAACTGGTTGTAATTGGACCGTCAAACTTTCACCCGCATTCGTTCAAACTATTTTTTTGTTCGCCCATCGTGTATGGGTTGGGCGAAATCTTCCTAAATTACATCAAGCTACGCTAGATTGTTACCAGCTTGTGGATGTAAAAGCGAAAAAAAAACACAACAAAAAATTGAACGAATGCGCTTGACAGTATAGTATTATGTATAGCAATCCGCCAACATATTGATGAAGAATTCAAAAGACATTTCTTCTCTTTTTTATGAATATGGTTTTATCTGATGATTAATTCATTTCAATTAGATTAATTTGTTCTTGTACTATGAACATGCTAGTTTCACATGTATATTGTGAACTTCACTAGATAAAACATCATCTTTGACAAATTTGGATGAATTTTGTGTTGTGATGCTGTCAGTCATACACAGTTGTACAGTTGGTTGTGACCACTCGGCCGTGTCCATGCTCGTGCAGATCTCTAAGGCGGACCCAGCTGGAGACGGAGTCCCCTGAGGTGGTGCTCCACCCGCTGGAGGCAGCCTGGTAGCCTACCTGGTGTACCAGAGGGTTGCCACGACCTACGGACTGCGTTTGGAGACCTTCAGGATTTTCTCGGTGGACAGCCCTGCCAGGCTGATTTGCATGCATGTCTTCTCACACTCTCCGGCTGCTACCGGACATAGGCGTGTGACCAGTCGTTGTGTCTGTCTTTTNGGTTGCCACGACCAACGGACTGCGTTTGGAGACCTTCAGGATTTTCTCGGTGGACAGCCCTGCCAGGCTGATTTGCATGCATGTCTTCTCACACTCTCCGGCTGCTACCGGACATAGGCGTGTGACCAGTCGTTGTGTCTGTCTTTTCGTCTTGCATCTGTAGGATCAGACGCCGCTCCGTTTGGACGCCTGTGCGCAGAGTTATGGCCAAAACAGTGGTTTTGGGCCGGTTCAGGACCGACAGGTGCCGCCGCGTGCGCCACCCGTTGTGAGCCGCGGCGGCTATTTATGCTGTGGACCTGTCATTTTTCATCTCTCTCTGCACATTCACTGCAATGCAGCTTCTGAGACTTGTCTTGTCTCTCCTAACCTGACCCTTGCTGTTCTCGCACCCGCTTGCATGCTAGTGCGTTAAGCTGACCGGTCTGTGTCGCCACGTCAGCAGCAGCATTGCTAGGAAGCTGTGGTGAATCTTCTCATGGTATCAGAGCGGCGAGTCAGAGCTTGCACAGCTGCGCAGCAGAGACACAGCGTTTGCAGCAGCAGTGAGCGACAGCAGCAGCAGCCCTGAGTGGCAGCAGCAGCACAGCCCACCGCAGCAACAACGGGTCCTGTGAGGGGGGGCCACCACCACGCAGCAGTAGACGCGGCCACGACAGCCGCATCAGTCAACATAGCCGCAGCAAGAGCGATCGCAGCCTCTCCACCCACGGCCGCAGCAGACGCAGCAGAGGTGGCCGTGACTTCAGCCGCGGAAGCAGCAGCGGCGGCGGCAGAAGGGAGCAGCTGCGGCAGTAGCAGCCGCGACAGTGGCATCTGCCGTAGTAGCGGCAGCCACGGCCTTGGCGGCAGCCGCAACAGCCAGCAGCAGCTGCGGCTGCGGCAGCAGCAGCAGCAGCCGCGACTGCTGCAGCAACAGCGCAATAGCGTAGCGCAGCGCAGGAGCAGAGTAGCAGCACAGCGCAGCAGCAGCCGCAGCGCAGTAGCAGCGCAGCGCAGCACCGGCAACGCAGCAGCGCAGCAGTAGCGACAGCGCAGCACCAGCAGCGCAGCGCAGCAGCAACGTAGCGCAGCAGCAGCAGCGAAGCAGCGCAGCAGCGGCAGCACAGCAGCGCAGCAGCGGCAGCACAGCAGCGCAGCAGCAGCGGCAGCGCAGCAGCGTAGCAGCAGCAGCGGCAGCGGAGCAGCAGTAGCGCAGCGTAGCAGCGGCAGCGTAGTAGCAGCGCAGCGCTGTCGTGGCAGCGCAGCAGCAGCAGCGCAGCGCAGGAGCGGCAACACTGCAGCAGCGCAGTAGCGCAGCGCAGCAGCAGAGCAGCAGCAGTGCAGTAGCACTGGCAGTGGCAGCGACGACAGCCGCAGCGCGCTGTTGACGTCAGCAGACCCCTGCTGACGTCAGTAGAGAGTATGCTGACGTCATCACAGACTTGGTGAAATTTTTTGACAAAAAGTCAATTTTTGCCAGCGTTTCAATTCCTCGAGAAACGCTGATGGTTCTATGTTCGGACGACTCTTGCACCGCCTCAGCATGGAGTCAAGCAGCTCCAAGGGCAAGGAGCCGGAAGACACCGTCAGGAGCGGGGTCCGCAGCCCACGCTCAAAGGCGATTGACTTCCTACTGGTGGAGCAGTCATGGCTCCGCCAGCGCCAGGATGAGCAGTCAGTGATTCTGCGGTAGATCCGCGATGCCATGGTCTCTCTGTCTGGGACACCGGGACATCAGCCCGGGAATGAGAGAGAGGCAACCCCATCGAGCCAAGAGTCTGTTGGTCTCGCTGCCGCCCCTGCGTAGAGACGAGGGTCCATTGTCGAGGAGTGGGATCAGGCTCCCCCTCCCATTGGGGAGGATGCGCTTCGCCGACTGATGGAGCAGATGAGTAGCCTGCGCATTGAGACGCCGGCGCCCAGTCCGAGGGGACAGCAGCAGCAGCAGCAGCAGCAGCCGGAGCGGCAGCAACAGCAGCAATAGAACGACCCGCATCAGGCCTCGGGTGCCGCTGGGGGAGCAGTGTTGATGCCTCTCATGCCCTTCCCACGTCCGCTCCCAGCACCACCTGAGGTCCAGCTCCCCACGGAGCGACGACCCAAGGACTTCGAGACTTCCCCGCCTCGCTACGACAGCAAAGCGGGGTTTGACTGTTGGGAGGTGCTGTTTCAGGTATGGGCGGACTC
>SZWC01004593.1:118726-130271 GCA_023375785.1 Penium margaritaceum
GAGGGGGTCTGGCCCTACTACCACAGCCAGTACCAGATGGCTGATCCGCTCCAGTCCCTTACGGTAGCGCGTGCCATGCGTGGACTGCTGTACGCGGTTCCACAGGAGACAGTGGTCAACTTCCGCCCTTTCCTGGGCGCGCCTGGGACGGGAGCAGGCGCAGACGCGCATCGAGGCTGGGAGCTGGCACTGACCCTATTTGCAGCAGAGACTCACGCGACCCGGTCCGCGCGCCTTCGCGAGTTGCACTCTCTTCATCAGGGACCCTCGGAGTCAGCAGCTAATCATTGGCGTCGGGCCATGCGCCTGTACACTCGCCTGGACACCGGAGGCGGCTCTCAGCTCTGGGCGCTGGACACCATCATGCTGGGAGTGTGCCCTGAGCTCACTGACACCTTCTCCCGCCTCGACCAGGATGTCCTCGCGTCCATGTCCGACACCCTACAGCTGCTGCCCTGGGCGCAGCGGTACTTCATCTAGGTCGCGACGGCTGACGAGGTAGCCCGCGCGCATCGACAGGGCGCCATGGTGGCAGCAGCAGTGGGAGCGACGTCTTCTACGCCTTCCACACTGTCGTCCGCCTTTACCCCCACCAGCTCCACCTCTTCCTCTCCCACCTCCTCCCCTGTTGCTCCAACAGCCACTGCATCAGTCGTGAAGGGGAAGAAGGGGAAAATGAAGAAGGGACCGCAGCAACCTTCTGGTGGCACCGGACGGGCTGTCCGCTGCCACAACTGCGGCGGACCTCATCGCTACACTAAGTGTCAGCAGGAGCTGGACTGGGCGAGGATCACCCGCGGTCTTCAGGCAGCCCACGAGGAGCGGATCCGCACTGGAGCAGCAGCCCGTGCCGCAGCGACCTCGGGTGCAGCACCGGCGGCAGGCCCGCCGCCATCCGGGGGGAGCACCACGCCGGACCCGAGGGACCAGACCATCGCAGAGCTACGTCGACTGCTGGCACTTCGCTCTCAGGGAGGTACGAGTGTGCTGTCACAGCCGAGTGGTCCACAGACTGACTGTCCATCTGTGTTTGTTGCACATGGTCATGCTTGTGGGGGGGCTGCGTCGCCTGGTGAGGATGAGTCTGACAGCACAGAGTGGTTGGATGAGTCGCATCGTCGTGCATTGTCCCGCTGTCCTGCCACACCTGCTGAGCGTCCAACGGAGGCAGCATGCTCCGTTGCTCGTTGCACCGTGACCACCACAAGTCACGAGGCGAGTGGCCACTGGATCATTGACTCAGGGGCCACCCACCACATGACCTGCGACCGTACCGCCTTTGTTGTGCTTGGTCCTGTTGGGTCTGTTCGGTTAGTGCGGACAGGTTCTGGGCAGTCACTACCTGTTCAGGGGACAGGGGTCGTACGGTTTGATGGTCCGTCTGGTCCCATGTACCTTTCCGACGTGCTTTTCGTGCCTGATCTCGAGCTCAGCCTGCTCTCTGTCCGTGCCTGCACGAGGATGGGTCTCTCTGTTCACCACTCCTCTGATGATGCCACGATCACAGCACTTGACACTTCCACGGTTGTGTTGCGTGCCACTGTTGTGGATGACCTGTATCGCATAGCGCGCTGCTCTGCCCCTGACTCTCCCCCTTGCTCGTCTGCTTGCGTCTTTGTCACGGGGGTGTTGTCTCCTGACCACCAGCGCCTGTTACACCGACGCCTGTGTCATGTGAGCACGGACACTGTGTCCAAGCTCATCTGTACACAGCCCGCCCTCGGTCTTGACGCGGCTTCCTTTGAGAAGCCGCCTAAGATCAACTGTATGTTTTGCGCTCAGNCTTCACCCGCATGCGGTGGGTCTACTGCCTCCGCCACAAGAGTGATGCCGCTCTAGCCGTGCGCTTGTGGCTCGTGATGGCTGAGCGTCAGTCTCGTCACTCCCTCCACACCTTCCGCTCTGACCGCGGCGGTGAGTATCTCGGTGAGCTGACCACTCACTTCGCCGAGCTTGGTATCTGTCACCAGCTCTCGGCGCCTGCTACGCCACAGCAGAACGGTGTGTCTGAGCGCTGGAACCGCACCATGGAGGACGCGGTTCGCGCTATGCGCGCTGAGTGCGGTCTCCCAGAGTCCTTCGCCTTCGAGGGCTTCGCCTACATGACGTGGGTCTGGAACCGCCTCCCGCATGGTCCCTTACCGGACCACGCCACGCCATATGAGCTGTGGTTCGGTCACCGTGCGGACCTCAGGCTTGCTCGCGTCTGGGGTTCCTTGGCTTGCGTCTGGTATACCGAAGACCAGCAGGGGTCCAAGGTCTCTCCGCGCGGCCGGATGTGTGCCTTCCTCGGTGTCTCCTCGCGCTCCAAAGCGTGGCGTTTCTGGGATGCAGGACGACACCGCATTGTTGAGTCGCGCGACGCGCTGTTCTTTGAGGCACTGTCGTACCGCGACTTGTATGCCATTCTCATCCAGGCAACGTCTCACGTTCCCACCTGTGAGGCCTCCCGTCGGCTGGGGGAGTCTGCCCCACAGGGTGAGTCCGTCCGGGGTGCCTCCGGGGTGGGACCGTCGCTGGTCACCATTGACTCGGCTATCATTGTTGTCGGGCCTGTGGTCTCTACGCCTGCCTCGCTTGCGCCTGCCGCGACTGCATCGCCCGCGCCTGCCACGACTGTCTCGCCCGCACCTGCCGCGACTGCCTCGTCTCCTGCCTCGCCTGCGGGAGCTGCACCTGCCTCGCCGGCGGGCGCTGCACCTGCCTCGCGTGCGGGAGCTGCACCTGCCTCGCGTGCGGGAGCTGCACTTGCCTCGCGTGTGGGAGCTGCACCTGCCTCGCCTGCTTCTACAACGCCTGCCTCACCCACGCCCGCCGCGACCGCCTCGCCCGCGCCTGCCACGGCTGTCTCGCGCGTGCCTGCAGCGCTTGCTTCGCCCGCGCCTGCCGCGACTGACTCGCCCGCGCTTGCAGCGTCTCCAGACACAGCACCTGCCCTCCCTGTGCCTGAGCCATCAGTCAGCTCAGACACAGGCTACTCCTGTGGGCCAGGTGGACGTCTCCTTCCACTGGCCTCACGTGCATCTCCGACTGCGGTTGCGCCACCCAGACGACGCACGTGCAGCGTGCACAGTGGTGATCCTGGCACGAAGGCTCTCGGCCTGAGTGTCCAAGGCACCTACACGAAGGTGCACCCAGCCTGTCCCATTGGGCACCAGCTGATCGCTGACGAGCACGAGGCTGCGCAGGCAGCTGCCGTTGACCTGGTTGTGGTCCGTCCGACCCGCGAGGCGTGTGTCCTGGCCACCCGGAACTCTCCTTTGGCGGTCCCCGATCCAGACACGTTAAAGGAGGCTCTCTCAGGAGATGACGCTGAGCAGTGGTGGGCCGCCTGTGAGGACGAGCTCAGGGCCATCCAGGAGCACGGAGTTTTTGAGCTGGTCGACCGTCCTGAGGGACGGAAGGTCGTGCAGGCCAAGTGGGTCTTCCGCAAGAAGGTGAAGCCTGACGGCTCACTGGACCGCTATAAGGCCCGCTTGACTGCCAAGGGGTTCTCTCAGGTTGAGGGGGTGGACTTCACTGACACCTTTGCCGCTGTTGGCCGCATGACCACAGCTCGCGTGCTGCTTGGTGTGGTCGCCCATCATGACTGGGAACTGCACCAGATGGATGTGAACAATGCGTTCCTCCATGGCACCTTGGAGGAGGAAATCTACATGGTCCAGCCACCTGGGTTTGAGGTCGAAGGCAACAAGGTCTGGCGCTTGCGCAAGGCCTTGTATGACCTGAAGCAGTCGCCCTGGTGCTGGAACCAAGAGATCACTCGCACCCTCACGTAGGCTGGATACGTCCAGAGCGACGCCGATCCGTCACTCTCCATCCGATGGACAGCCGAGCACCTCACTGCCATTCTGGTGTACGTGGACGATCTCCTGGTTGCGTCTCCTTCACTGGAGGCCGTGAAGGAGGCCAAGGCAGTCCTACAGGCCGCCTACAGGATGAAGGACCTCGGTCCAGCGGCTGTTTTCCTCGGGATGGAGATTGTGCGTGATCGTTGTCGACGGACACTCCTCCTCCATTAGGCACGATATGCACAGGTTGTGGGGGAGCGGTTTGCTGACCTCCTTGCCGCTGTCCCTGCCGCCTCGTCACCCATCACTCCCGACGGGCAGGACGCTCTGAAGGTGACAGACCCAGCCGATCTGGGCGAGGCTGTGGACGTGACCCTGTACTTGCGCATCATTGGCTCACGGATGTAGTTGGCCACGACCACGCGTCCCGACATTGCGTTCGCTGTCAACCTACTCGCACAGTTCAGTCAGTCCCCTTGGGCTCGCGCTCTGCACGCAGCTTTGCGAGTCGTCTGGTATGTGGTCTCCACACCGTATCACGGTCTCTGCTTTCAGAGACAGTGCTCAGTTGTGGTAGATGGCTACACCGACAGCGACTGGGCGTGGAGTCCTGATGGACGCAGTCGCACGGGTTACGTGTTCCTGCTTGGTGGCACCGCTGTGTCTTGGCGCAGCGGCAAGCAGGGGTGCGTTGCTCGTAGCTCCTCAGAGGCTGAGTATGTTGCTCTGGGCGCTGGCGCTGCTGAGGCAGTGTGGCTACAGCGGCTGTTTCAGTGTTTTGGTCAGTTGGTGCCTACCATCATCCTCCGCTGCGACAACCAGAGTGCTCTCGCGATCGCTGAGAACTCTGGTGTGTTCCATGCACGTACGAAGCACATCACTGTCGAGTATCATTTCGTGCGCGATCTGGTGGAGCGGAAGTTGATCTCCATCGTCTGGGTGGGCACAGACTTGCAGCGCGCTGAGTTTCTGACCAAGGCACTGGCTCGTGGGAAGTTCCTCGGGGCTATTCGTTCCATCGGGTTGCGACCCCTGTCTGAGAGTGGGTGACTGTCCGGGTCTCTGTTGAGAACTCTGTGTTGCACCGGCACGCGTTCTGCATGTGTATTGACATGCGTACCATCGGGTCATGGGGGAGTGTTGTGATGCTGTCAGTCATACACAGTTGTACAGTTGGTTGTGACCACTCGGCCGTGTCCATGCTCGTGCAGATCCCTGAGGCGGACCCAGCTGGAGACGGAGTCCCCTAAGGTGGTGCTCCACCCGCTGGAGGCAGCGTGGTAGCCTACCTGGTGTACCAGAGGGTTGCCATGACCCACGGACTGCGTTTGGAGACCTTCAGGATTTTCTTGGTGGACAGCCCTGCCAGGCTGATTTTCATGTTTGTTTTCTTACACTCTCCGGCTGCTGCCGGACATAGGCGTGTGACCAGTCGTTGTGTCCGTCTTTTCGTCTTGCATCCGTAGGATCAGACGGCGCTCCGTTTGGACGCCTGTGCGCAGAGTTATGGCCAAAACAGTGGTTTTGGGCCGGTTCAGGACCGACAGGTGCCGCCGCGTGCGCCACCCGCTGTGAGCCGCGGCGGCTATTTATGCTGTGGACCTGTCATTTGTCATCTCTCTCTGCACATTCACTGCAATGCAGCTTCTGAGACTTGTCTTGTCTCTCCTAGCCTGACCCTTGCTGTTCTCGCACCCGCTTGCATGCTAGTGCGTTAAGCTGACCGGTCTGTGTCGCCACGTCAGCAGCAACATTGCTAGGAAGCTGTGGTGAATCTTCTCATTTTGAATGTTTCCTTATGTTATAAAAAACGAGATGGCGTTATTATAGACAGAAATTGATTTACTTACCTTCTTGTATAATGGTGGTTGAATTTATTTTCTTTCGATTGTACTTTGACCTTGTTTGAAGCCGGGTTCACCAGTCTCAATAGTTTAGCATGACGACCAGTTCCGTGAAACAGGACAGGGCGAGGCCAAGAAGGAGCGACATAGAGGGAAAAAATAATATTAAATTCCACTCGCCAATGGACTAGAGGGCCTAAACGTACAGTCCTTACCCTTTTGTCATGGCGTTGGACTGGTCATTCTGCACTATCCGGGGTCTTTTCGGACATTTAGGTCAATTTCTGTGATTTTTCTTCTCTGGGCCGACCTAAGCTTGGCGTCCGCGGACGTAAGGGGGCGTACAGTCCGCCCGATTCTTACACCCTGATCGGTGGATATGTCAGAAAAATGACCGATCCACCAATCACGATTTTCTTGAAGCATCTTTCGGCCACAAGCCGGTTGTAATAGGTTACTATGTAACCCCAAAAACATGTGACGGCCAAGAGTAGCGCATGGAAACCTCCGTCGGAAATTCTCGTAAGCGCCTAACTCCGACCTGATGTGAGAGACCTACCTAGTACGCCATGTTGAAGATTTGTCCCTCTGCATGCCCAAGTGCGGCGCCGGGAGGTGCCGACGAACCGCTAGAGAGAGGAAATTCCTCGTCGTTGGATCTGGCGACTCGAGGATTGTTCAGATCCTAAAGTAGAGGATTGCCCCTGAAAGTTGACAAGTCGCTGAATCCGGTGAAAGTTGTTTCACCTGGTTCGGACAAGTAACGAGGGAGATGTGAGCTTCAAAAGGTGGGGTGTGCGCGGCGGCTCTGGGAGTCGGCCTTAGTCGCTTCGACTGGAGGTGGATAATCCACCTGACCGAGTAACAGAAGTCCATCCGAAGATTTTGCTCCAGAAGGCCTGCCAAGGCATCCGGTGAATGATCCGCCGGATGCCAGTAGTGCAGTTTGTTACGAAGGGACTTAGCCAAATCTCTCGCTCGGCGTCCGAAACTCAGTATTACGTTTTTTTACTCGGGGACTAAGTCAAAATTCTGACTGCAGGACCGCGAACAGGTTTCGACCCACATCAATCCTCATCACCAAACTTGATGATTAACTCGTCGAAACATTCCCCAAAGGCGCAAGGGGCACCGCCACTATGTGTAGGGCCATGTGCGCCTCCGGAATGGCGTTTTGATGGGTTCTTGATGTGTGAGGGCGATTCGGCGGCCGACGTGGTGCGCGCCGCCAACTGAGCGGCTGGTTTGGGGTGCTGCACTTCGACTAACGTAGGCGGAGCTACGGTTATCCTAGTCACGCACGGTTTGGTTCATTGGAGAGCTCATGATTAGCCCTACAAAAAGTGTCCAAAAGTCCATGCAAAATCACGTTCTTCCCTTCGCAAAAATGACTGTCTCGCACATTTGTCTTCAACTGCCAGAAACATAGCGTGAGGCGACCAGAAAGCTCATGCTTAGACTCAGAACCCACCCGCACAAAACATAGCCGTGAGCACAGAGGACCCGTTGGGCCACGTTGGAACCGCACCCCGGTTTCTGACAAAGGGTTATGGGCCCACAACCCTGACCAGTCTACACAAGGCTCACGACTTTCGCGGCGGAAGGGATTGTCGTCGGGGACGACATCACCGTCAAATTCTGAGGTCCCAGAGTGGAAGACTGCGCAATGGCCCAGAAGGAGACATATGCCATCCAGAAGTATGCGGGCAGCCCTGGCTTTGGGCTATGGAGGTGTCACTTTGAGATCCACCTCGCGCATAAGGGTGTGCTACAGGTCATGCTGGGAACCAAAGTCCTCGATGAAGTGACAACGACGGAAGCGCAGAAGGAGGCCTTCGAAAAGAAGAACGTGAAGGCGCTCATGCTACTGGTGTCTGGGACGGCTGAGTCGCAGTGGGGTAACTTCCAAGGCTGCAAGCTGAGAGCCGAGGCTTGGCAAAAACTCTATACCATCCATCAAACCAAGTCACTGGCGAACAAAATCTTCGCAATGAAGCGACTCCTGATGGTGATAATCGAGGAAGGAGATGATGTCATCACCGCCATGCAACAGACCGAGTCGCTCGCCTCATAGTGCAATGACGTGGGATGGAAGATCGACACGCAGCTGCAGGCGATGGCCCTCCTCATGGCCCTTCCTGAGAGTTGGAGCCCTCTCATCATAGTCTTGGGAGGATGGGCAAAGGACAAGCTCACTTATGGCGTGGTCGTAGAGTACATCCGCAACGAGGCACAGCGACGGAGCTGCGGAGAGTCCTCGTCTTCCTCATCGGCCCTCGTCACCAAAACGCGTGGTGGCAGAAGTGGGGGCAAGGGAGGTGGCGGACATGGCGGCGACAAGAAGGGCACCAAGAAGGGTGCGTGCCGCAACTGTGGCAAGGAGGGCCACTGGGCCCGTGAGTGCACCGAGGAGGCAAAGGCCGGCAGCAAGGATGCCAAAGGCAAGAGTGCGCTCCTCAACGGCACTGAGAACCACTACCTCAAGAAGGCTAACCCGTGATGCCTTGACTCCGGAGTCGAAGAGCACACTTAGGTCGAGAAGGTCAGGTTCATAAACTACACCAAGTCCAGCAAGTCTATGGTGGTCGCGAACGACAAGGTCGAGCCGGCGGCTGGCTGTAACGTGTCGAGTCTCCAGCTCCTGCTCTGAAGTCGTCGTCGGAGTTTGCAGAATGGCGTTCTCAGTCTGCGTCAGGGGTTTACCCCCTTCGCAAGACTGAGGGGCAATCGTCATCAATGACCCAGAGCAGGGAGACTCGGATATTTTGAGTCTCCGGAGGCCCATTTCCGTTTTTAACGAAACCCCTGGTTTTGGGACCCAAACCGGGGGTTTTTACCTCGAACTCGTGTGTTCGTACGAGTTGTTTTGTTTGTTTTATGTCAAATTTTTTCGTAAACGAACTTCGATTTACGTTTTGTCGTTCTGGCACGAAATCGTCGCGTGCGAGGCACGCTGGCGATTTCGCACCAGCTATCTCGACCTCACCCTCGCTCCCCCTATCCCTCGTCCTCTCTTGCTTGTTTGCAAGGAGGACGATGGGGGGCGAGGGCACGAGGCCACGAGGCCTCGTCCTTGAGGCCCTCGTGGCCCCTCAGCTGCCGATCGGGCTAAGGCCGCGATCGGCGGTTTGCGGCTGGCCGGCCGGTGGCCGGCCGGTCGCTTGGCCGGCCGCAGGCCGTCCAGCCGGCCGGCAGCGAGCTGGCCGACGGCCAGCGAATTACTGGCCGCCGGCCAGCCCTCGCTGACGCGAGGGATGGTGCGCAACCACCCCTCGCTTCAGCGAGGAGGGAGGGCCGAACCGACCCTCCCGCTACATTCCTCCCCACTTATTATGAACCGTCCCGGTTCATGAACAACAAGTAGGATTGTCAGTCAGTGAGTCATCAACATTGTGAGAGAAAATTAATAATTTCAATCACCAGCTAAACATGAACAAGTGCATGGTACTTTGACCTAAGCTGCAGCTTGTAGGTCAGCACAGCTAGCGGCCTCCCCTCTTTAGGCTGGAGCGTCCGCGCGACAACCATGTTGGGCGTCCCCAACCTCCTATGGTATCTGTCCATGAATGCTGCCCTGTGGGAATATTGTTCATATTTTCCGCGTTTTGGTGGTACCTCATGCCACGCGTCGATCTGTGCGAGCTGCAAGCTCGCTCCAGTACTCGTTGACCACCCCTGTGGACAACCGAGATTTGGGCTCCCATGAATTATGTTCAGGTCCACAGCTGGCCCAATGAACGAGGTACTCCCTGACAACACGCGACCAAAGAGTACGCTCTCGGTGCTGGAGTAGACGAAGGACCTCGTATTGGCCGTCGGCAACCAGGACTGCTGGCGGTGGCTGAACGGTTCCTTCTGCCGTGTATGGAGCCAACAGGCTCCAAGAATCCACACAGTATTCCATCCGGATCCTGTTTACAAAACCGTTGTAGTGGATAATCACTCGTGGTGGTTGCCGCAGAGGTGCAAGGGGATCTGGTGGTTGTACGGTTGCTGCTACAATGACCATAAACACCCACTGACCTCTGTGGTTGCTTTAATTTCCATAGGCTGTCGGCTTAGTGGATCGGCCACATTGATGCGTCCTGGCCGATATTCCCATGTGAACGAGAATCGACTCAGGTATTCGCTCCAACGTGCCTGTCGTCTTGACAGGTTTGGTTGCGTTTGGAAAAACACCAATGGATTATGGTTGGTCACGACCGTCACACCCCCTTCAGCACCTTTGAGGTAGCAACACCACATCTTGAAAGCGTGTACTACCGCAAGGAGCTCTTGATCCCCAGTCGTGTACCGCGTTTCCGCGGGGATGAGCTTCCGGCTCTCATACGCAACTGGGTGACCGTTCTGCATGAGGACGGCTCCAAGTCCTACTACCGACGCATCACATCGAACCTCCCACGGTTGCGATGGATCCGGAAGAGCTAGGACGGGCGGCGTGGAGAGAAGCTATTTGACTTTGAGAAAAGCGTTCTCGCAATCAGATGTCCATTCCCAACGCACGTCTTTTCGCGTGAGCCTGGTTAGCCGTGCTACGAGGGTCGAATACCCTTGCATAAACCGTCGAAAGTGGTTTGCAAGGCCGAGGAAAGACCGAATCTGCCCAATATTTTCGGGGCGTGGCCAGTACACAACGGCTTGGACCTTTCGTGGGTCGACACGGATGCCGTCCTTGCCGACGAAGTGTCCAAGGTATTCGAGCTCATCTTGTGCAAACTTGTACTTGCTCACTTTCGCATAGAACTTCTGTTCCCGAAGGATTGTGAGAACTTCGCGCAGATGTTCTATGTGCTCTTCCATTGATTTGGAGAAAACCAGGATGTCATCCAGGTAAACCAAGACAAACTGTCTGAGTTGCTTGGCGAACGTTCGGTTCATTTCTTTTTGGAAGGTTGCCAGGGCATTTGTAAGCCCGAAGCACAACACTCAGAACTGATAGTGTCCCATGTGCGTTCAAAACGCGGTTTTGGGCACATCATCTTCCGTGATGCGGATTTGATGGTACCCTTGAGACAAATCCAAGGAAGAAAATACTTTTGCGCCTTGGAGTTGGCAAAAAAGGTCCTCAATCCTCGGTAAGGGGAATCAATTTTTCACCGTCAGCTTGTTCAACGCCCGGTAATCCACGCACATGCGTAAACCACCGTCCTTTTTGTTCACAAAAAGGATCGGCGCACCGTACGGTGAGCTACTGGGCTCGATCCACCCTTTTGCAAGGTACTCTTTGATTTGGCATTCTGCCTCTCGCCTTTCTGCTAGACTAAGGCGATACATGGGTCTGAACGGAGGAGTCGCCTCCGGTTGCAGCGGAATCGTGTGGCCCATGTGTCTTTCTGGTGGAAGCCCAGCCGGTGGGTCTTGGAATACATCCAAGAACTCCGCCAATAGAGATCTGATCTCTTGTGGCGTGTCTTCCGTCACGTCGTCTTCCACTTTCTGCAGCTGAGCCAAGAAGTACCGACAACCTTGTCGAATACGTCTCTTGACCTGAATTGCAGACAAGCTGGCATGGACTTTGAGTCGGGTCGGTGATAATTCCGTACTCGGAATCAACGTAAAGCGGCGTTTGTTCAAAAGTGCCCCTACCATGGTTGCCGTTTGCCGTTCTCCTGGTACGACCACTAGAGAGTGGTTGGATGTCCAATCGGATTGCAGATTTGGACTCCTTGGACTTTGCCATGCGATTTCGAGCTTTCAGTTGCTCGATTTGGTTGAGAATTCAGAAAGTTAGCCCTACCCAAAGTTCGGGTGGTGAGGCGGGTGGAATCTGGTACCCGTCCGGGGTGACGGGATACTCCACCGCCGGTGGTCCGTGTTCAGCTCCAACTGGCTCCATAGACCCCAAGGCCCTAGAGGAAGTAACTAGGGAGGTCCCCTGGACCAGGTCGAGCCGCCCTTTGACTTGTCAAT
>SZWC01004593.1:130473-141010 GCA_023375785.1 Penium margaritaceum
CCATGCGATTTCGAGCTTTCAGTTGCTCGATTTGGTTGAGAATTCAGAAAGTTAGCCCTACCCAAAGTTCGGGTGGTGAGGCGGGTGGAATCTGGTACCCGTCCGGGGTGACGGGATACTCCACCGCCGGTGGTCCGTGTTCAGCTCCAACTGGCTCCATAGACCCCAAGGCCCTAGAGGAAGTAACTAGGGAGGTCCCCTGGACCAGGTCGAGCCGCCCTTTGACTTGTCAATGAAAGAAAGGCGCTTCCAGCCGTCATCGGCTCGTGTCGGAGACGACTCACGTCGGCGGCAGCCAAAGGCGGCTCCACCAAGGGTTGCTTGGATGGGCGTAGCAGGGGCTATACTGCTCCGTTTTGGGCGTGCTTGGATGAGTTGGAAAGCTTAGATCACTGGATATAAGAATATGATGTAATCTCACCAAAACAACTAACCATTAATGATTCACAGCCTTTCTCAGTTTCTACAATCTGTTTTCTGCCAGAATTCTGCACTTGGTGTTGTGGCGACCCAAAGCACACACCTCCCTTGGAAGTCTCTTTGCACTAAGAAGCCGTGCACACTTAGGCAGTTCAGGACACGCGAGGAGGCATTCCTGACAAAGGGGTATGGGCCCACACCCCTGACCTGCCTACCAAGACGTTCACGGCTTCCGCAATGCACGGGAGTGTCGCTCCGGGCGACGTCGCCATCGCACTCTCAGACTGTCCTTCGCAGAAGTTCAACATGGCGCAGAAGCCGGAGTCCTCGCCCATCCAAAAGTACATGGGCGGCCCTGGATTTGGGCTGTGGCGGTGGCATTTTGAGATCTACCTCGCGCACAAGGGACTGCTGGAGTTTATGAAGGGCACGGAGGTTCAAGATAAGAGCGCAACAAACGAGGAGAAGACGACCTTCGCGAAGAAGAACACGGAGGCGTTGATGCTCCTCTTATCGGCGCTGCATGAATCTCAGTGGGGCTACATCCACGACTGTGACCTGGCAGCTGACGCGTGGAAGAAGCTATGCTCCATTCACCAATCACCATCCCTAGCCAACAAGATCTTCGCAATGAAGCGACTCTTGACGGTGAGGATCGAGGAGGGTGAGGACGTCATTTATGCCATGCAGCAGATCGAGTCTCTTGCCTGACAATGCAATGATGTGGGATGGAAGATTGACACGAAGATGCAGGCGATGGCACTCCTCATGGCTCTACCCGACAGTTGGAGCCCTCTCATCACCGTACTGGGAGGTTGGGAGGAGAATACTCACCTACGGCGCAGTCGCCGAGTACATCTGCAACGAGGTACACCGTCGGAGCGGTGGCGAGACCTCATCATCCTCAACTGCCCTGGTCACCAAAACGCATGATGACACCAGCAGCGGCAAGCGAGGTGGCGGGAAGGGCGGCGGCAAGAAGGGCGTCAAGAGGGGTGCGTGCCATAACTGTGGCAAGAAAGGCCATTAGGCCAAGGAGTGCCTGGAGGAGGCGCAGGCCGGCGGCAAAGGCGCCAAAGGCAAGAAGGTGCTCCTCAACGGCACAAGGAACCACGACCTGAAGGGCGCCAACCGGCGGTGCCTCGACTCAGGTGCGGAGGAGCATACCCAAGTCGAGAAGGTGGGGTTCATCAACTACACCAAGAGTGCAAAGTCCATGGTGACCGCCAACGACAAGGTCGAACCTGCGGCCGGCCAAGGTGACGTGGACATAGAGGTGGTGGTTGGTGGTAAAAAGGCATAGTGTGTTATCCAAAACGTGCAACATGTCCCCGGCTTGGCTGACATTTTGAGTGTGAGTCACTTGACAGACAAGGGGTATGAAGTGCTCTTCCGCAGGAAAGGGGCAGTCGTGCGGATGGACGACGGTGGTGAGGTTGTGCTCGAGGCGAAGCACGAGGGAGGCCTCTACATTGTTGAGACCATGGTCATCCCCTCGGCAACAGACGCAGCAGACCCGCCAGCACGCATCATCAACCTCGCTAAAGGCGGGGAAGCAAACCTGCAGCTGTGACATCGGCGACTGGGGCACTCGTCGCCCGCAGTCGTGCAAGAGATGGCGAAGCGTGACATGGTTCGCGGCCTCAACATCACCGGTGCAGCAGACACAACAGCAGATTCCGCAGAGCACAAGTGTGAGCCTTGTATCGTGGGCAAGGCGAAGCGCAAGCCGTTTGAAGACGGACAATGGCGGGCCGAGAACCTGCTTGAGGTCGTGCACAGTGATGTGTGCGGACCGATCAAGACGCCGTCCATTGGGGGCGCGCGGTACTTTGTCACCTTCATCGACGATTGCAGCAAAAAAACTCCACGTCTACTTCATGAAGCGGAAGAGCGAGGTGCTGGACCGGCTGAAGAAGTACGTCGCAGCGGTGGAGAGGCAGACTGGCCGCAAGGTCAGAGCGCTACGCAGCGACAATGGCGGCGAGTATGTGGGCTGCGGAGGGTGGCTGAAGGAGCAGGGGATTGAGTGGCAGCCGACCACTCCGTACACGCCTCAGTCAAATGGTGTGGCGGAGCGTGCGAACCANGTGCTGGACCGGCTGAAGAAGTACGTCGCAGCGGTGGAGAGGCAGACTGGCCGCAAGGTCAGAGCGCTACGCAGCGACAATGGCGGCGAGTATGTGGGCTGCGGAGGGTGGCTGAAGGAGCAGGGGATTGAGTGGCAGCCGACCACTCCGTACACGCCTCAGTCAAATGGTGTGGCGGAGCGTGCGGACCAGACGCTACTCACCATGGCGCGGACGATGCTCGTGGACGCTAAACTTCCACGAAGCTTTTGGGCCGAAGCCGTGAGTACGGCGTGCTACATCACCAACCTTACCCCAATAGCAGCGCTGAAAGGGAAGGGCGGCTGGAAGACGCCGCAAGAGGCTTGGAGCGGGCGCAAGCCAAGCGTGGCACACCTGAAGGTGTTCGGGTGCAAGGCGCACGCGTTGGTGCAGGCCGTGCAAAGAAAAGACTCCAAACTGGACCCGCGTGCAAAGGCATACGGGTTCGTCGGGTACAAGAGTGCGCTCAAGGCGTACCGGCTCTTTGATCCACGGATGCAGGACGTCATCACCAGCCGCGACGTCATGTTTGATGAGCAGCAGAGCTACTACAGCAGCAGCAGCAACAAAATTGACGCATCGCACTCTCCAAAGCAGGGGGAGTGGTTCCAACTGCTTGAGCGTGAGGAGGAGCCGGCGGCTGTAGAGGTCGATGATGGGTCTTCGGAGGATGACGGTGCTGGAGCAATGCAGCAGGTGCAGGTGCCGCTGGAGCGCAGGACGCAGCAGCCGACGCGGGGGAACTCGCAGGCGAGGACAACGTTGCAGTAGGGCAGCAGCAGGACCAGCAGCCAGCGTCGCCAAGGTCGCCGCGTCGCAGCCGGAGGCAGCGGAATGCGGCAAAGCGGTATGACGCGAGCACGGGCCGCTGGGTCGGCATGGCGCGGTGCATGATGGCAGCCGCAACGGAGCTGACAACCGTGCAAGAGGCGCTTGCACGGCCTGACGGGCAGCAATGGGGCGAAGCAATAAAATCTGAACTTGCGTCCCTTGCTGAGAACGACACTTGGGAGTTGGTGGATCGGCCTGAGGGGGCGAAGGTGATTAGCTCCAAGTGGGTGTTCAAGGTGAAGCTCACCAAGGACAGCAAGGTGGAGAAGTATAAGGAAGGCTAGCGGCGAAGGGGTACGCGCAGCGGAAAGGCGAACACTACGATGAGACGTTCGCGCCCGTCGCCAAGTTCACAAGCATCCGGACAATCCTCGCGGTGGCAGCCGCAAAGGCCATGGAGATCCACCAAATGGATGTCAAGACGACATTCCTGAACGGCATCATCGACAAGGAGATCTACCTTGAGGTGCCGGAGGGGGTGGATGCGCCGGAGGGCAAAGTGTGCAAGCTGCGGAAGGCCTTGTACGGGCTAAAACATGCGCCTAGGTGCTGGTACCAGCAGATGGACGGCTACATGGTGGAGCTCGGCTTCAAGCGCTGTGAGTCAGACCACAGCGTGTACATGCGGCGCAGCAAGGGACTCCATCAGATTGTCGCACTCTACGTGGATGACCTGATCCTGTGTTCATCAGATCTGGTGGCTTTGCAGCAGCTCAAGGAGCAGCTGAGCAGCAGATTTAAGACGACGGATATGGGGGAGCTGGAGTACTACCTCGGGGTGAGCATCACGCGGAACCGGAGGACGCGCACGCTTGAGTTGGGGCAGGCCAAGTACGCAGCCGAGGTCCTGAAGCCGTACGGCATGGAGGACTGCAAACCAGTGGGCAGTCCGTTCTCCACCAGCTGTGAGCTGAGTGCGGTGATGGCGCCGCAAACCACAAAGGAGGAGGAGGACATGGCGGAGGTGCCCTACCAGTCGGTGCTTGGCAGCCTGATGTATGCCATGGTAGCGACTCGGCCGGACTTGGCCTACGCGGTGGGTCAGGTGAGCAGGTATGTGGCCAACCCTGGGCCACTACACTGGCAGGTGGCAAAGTGCATCCTCCTGTACTTGCAGGCAACGCGGCACACGCGCCTAAAGTAAGATGGAAAGGGGAGGTCAGACCCCTTGCGGCTGGTCTGCTACACTGACGTGGACTACGCCGGCGATGTGGACAAGAGGAATTCCACTTCTGGCTATGTGTTCTTCCTCGCAGGTGCAGCGGTCTCGTGGTGCAGCAGGAAGCAAGACTGCGTTGCCACCTCCACAGTGGAGGCGGAGTACGTCGCTCTGGCCGAGGCGGTCAAGGAAGTGGCGTGGCTCCGCAGATTGCTGGTGGAGCTGGGCGTGCCGCAGCAGGAGCCTACGGTGGTTCAGGAGGACAACACCGACTCCATCTCGCTGACCAACAACCCGACACAGTACAGGAGGACGAAGCACATTGACGTGCGCTACCACTACGCGCGCGACATGGTGGAGAATGGACAGGTTGTGCTGCAGCATTGCAGCACAAAGCACATGCTCGCAGATTGCTTGACCAAGGCGCAGCCTCAGGATCGGCATGTCATCAGCCTTGCAGGGCTTGGGTTGACAATCTGTGAAGGGCTTGAAGGCGCAGGAGCGGACGAGTAAAGAGTGAGCATGGGGCATCCGGCATGGAAGGTGCACGGGGGAGATTGTTAAAAAGTGCCCCTGCCATGGTTGCCGTTTGCCGTTTTCCTGGTCGGACCACTAGAGAGTGGTTGGATGTCCAATCTGATTGCAGATTTGGACGCCTTGGACTTTGCCATGCGATTTCAAGTTTTCAGTTGCTCGATTTGGTCGAGAATTCAGAAAGTTAGCCCTACCCAAAGTTCGGGTGGTGAGGCGGGTGGAATCTGGTACCCGTCCGGGGTGACGGGATACTCCACCGCCGGTGGTCGGTGTTCAGCTCCAATTGGCTCCATAGACCCCAAGGCCCTAGAGGAAGTAACCAGGGAGGTCCCCTGGACCAGGTCGAGCCGCCCTTTGACTTGTCAATGAAAGAAAGGCGCTTCAAGCCGTCGTCGGCTCGTGTCGGAGACGACTCACGTCGGCGGCAGCCAAAGGCGGCTCCACCAAGGGTTGCTTGGATGGGCGTAGCAGGGGCTATACTGCTCCGTTTTGGGCGTTCTTGGATGCGTTGGAAATCTTAGATCACAGGCTATAAGAATCTGATGTAATCTCACCAAAACAACTAACCATTAATGATTCAAAGCCTTTCTCAGTTTCCACAACATGTTTTCTGCCAGGATTCTGCACTTGGTGTTGTGGCGACCCAAAGCACACACCTCCCTTGGAAGTCTCTTTGCACTAAGAAGCCGTGCACACTTAGGCAGTTCAGGACTGTTGGAAATTCTGTTCCAACATGGCTCTGGCCGTCTAGCATTTGCACGGCTTGTTTTGGCAAGTTCGGAGATGAAGCGTGAGCTTTCTGGTCGCCTCACGCTATGTGGGAGAGGATTTTGAGACAGTCAGTTTTGCGAAGAGGATAACGTCATTTTGCGTTATATTTGGAACATAGACATTATCACAAAATTTATAGGGCTAGTCATGAGCTTTCCAACGCACCAAACCGCGCGCGATTCGGCCAAGCGTAGCCCAAGTTATGCTTGCCGAAGCGCAGGTCTCACCCACCACGGAAACGCATAACGCCTCCATGGCGCGCACACGCCGTGGCGCCTTCCTTCACGTGCGAAGCGCCTTTCCCAAGGCGCATGTCCTTTTGCACGTGGTGTAGGGGTCCCCTGCACTGTTTCCACGCACCCTACCCACTTTTGGGTCGAGTTTGGTGATGGGGTGTGATGAGGTTCGAAACCAGTCCGCGGACCTGCAGTCAGAATTTTGACTATTGAGTTCTGGAAGTCCCCGAGTAACAAAACGTACTATTGAGTTCCGGACGTCGAGCCAGGATTTTGGCCAAGTCCCTCAGTAACAACCTGCACTTCTGGATCCGGTGGATGATCCACCTGATCAGGTGGATCATCCACCGGACGCCTCGGCAGGCCTATCGGAGCATTTTCTCCACATGGTAATTTTGTTACTCGATCCGGTTGATTATCCACCGGATTTCGAGTCGCAGCCGGCTCCCAGAGTCGCTGCGCACACCCCAATTTTGGAAGGCCATATCTCCCTCGATACTTGTCCGATTCCGGCGAAACAACTTCCACCGGATTCAGCAACTCGTCAACTTTAAGGGGCAATTGTCCATTCTAGGATCTGAGCAATTGTCGAGTCGCCAGATCCTCCGGAGCGGAGTTTTCACTTTCTGGTGGCTCGTCAGCGCCTCCCAGCGCCGCGCTTGGGCATGCGGAGGGGCAATTTTTCAACATTCTCCCCCTTGCACCTGCCATGCCCGCTGCTCCAGCTTGCTCTTACTCATCTTCCGCTGCGCCCTCCAGCCCATCATAGCTGGTCTTCCCAAGCCCGGCCACGCTCATGTGCCGGTCCGCGGGTTGCGCTTTGGTCAAGTAATCCGCAAGTTTGTTGTGCGTCCTACAACCCTGTAGGACCACCTGCCCCTATTCGACCAGGTCTGTTCTTCTTTTATTTGCGCAATGGATTCCAACGCTGACTTCACGGCGGCATCCCATTGCTCCCCCTCGGGCCGCGCAAGAGCCTCTTTCACGGTCGTCGGTTCCGTTGATGCAGCCAGCATGCACCGCGTCATGCCGATCCATCGACCGGTGCCTGCGTCGAAACGCTTCCCCGCTCTCCGCTGCCTCCCGCTGCGGCGCGGCAGTCTTGGCGGCGTCTCGTCGCTCTGCTGCGATCCTTCCGTCTCTGCCCGCTCCGGCAAATCATCAACCGGACGGCTCCCCGAGGGTCTCTCCCGCTCCGGCAAATCATCGACCGGACGGGCAGCGCGTCCGAAGTAATTTTCTCCGACGCCCGACGCGAACTCTACCAAGAGTCCACGCTTCGGCACTTGTAGTGCCTCCTCCGACGGATCTTCCGCCGAATCTTCAACCCAGCTTCTATGTCGTCGGAGTCCTCCGTGTCGGCAGCTGCACCTGCTGCACCGCCGCGTTCCGACGTCGCATCTTCGACCTCCGCGTCCGTCGGCTCCTCGTAGTGAAGGAGCGGGAACCACTCCTCCTGGTGTGGACTGTTCCCAACGCTCATGTCGATGCTGCTGCTGCTGAAGCTCTGCTACAGCTCCCCTGGCAGCTTCCCTGGAAGCGTCCTCTGGCATAAACCAGCAGCCTTCTCCAGTAGCTTCCTCCAACAGGATCGTGGTGCTCTTGCACCGCTGCAACTATGCCCCCTGTGGACATAGCTTTTATTGCTCCTGGCTGCTTCGCGAGCGTGCGCTTGGCCTCATACCACGGCCACCTCGCCTTGCTGCCGTTGGAGTTTGCGACTGCTTCCGTCCCGTGCCGAGCAGCACCGTGGAGACTGAGGCTCTTTTACCCACCTATCCGTTGTGCTCTCGCACGTCAGGCTTGCCTGCCGCATGGTGCATCCCTCCTCAGCTTTGCTTTTGCTTCTTGAGTCTGCACCCTATTGTTGACGGCTCTCGCATCCTGCACCCACTGAGCCTTGTGCTAGTGCGACCACTGGCCAAGGTGGCCTGGTGCGTCCACTTGCACTTTCCACCACTCATGGTCCCTCAGCATTTGCAGCCAACTTACTGCATGGCGTGGCCCATTTTGCCACCCGTCTGCTTCTTGGCGACTTGGCGGCTGCTGCTCCCTTGTTGCCGATGCTTGCCGATTCAACCCGCCTCTTTTGTTTTGAGGCGTTGGAAGCGCTCGCCTTGAGCTAGCCTTCCATTCCAGCGGAAGCCATTAACAGCGCCACTGCTGCTGCTTCATCCACTGCCATTGGAGCCGTTTTTGCTCCATCCAGGTCATCCTGCATTCTGCAACACCCTTGGCACGTCCCCGCTTGGACCCAGCGTGAGCCTTGTCACATCCACCCGTAGTGGACTGCTTCCTCGCCTGTTGGCGCAGCTGAGTTCTCTTGCTGCTACAAGCGCGTGCATCACTTGGTGTTGCTGTTGCCTGACCTGGTGGCGCCTTCTCTCCACTGAGTGTGCATCTGTTGCCTGGACTTGCGCGCACGCATGCCGACCTCTCGTCAGCACTGCTCTGTCGCACTCCAGCTCTGGTACACGATGAAGACGCCCGAACCACCTTTTGTGGTGTGATTTTGTTGTTCATTGTTTTTGTAGTTGACTTGCACCAGGAAATGCCTTCTCTTTTGAAGCATGGTGCCAGCTCCCCCTGGTTGACACGCCCGCTGCGCCTTGCCCGCCACGGTAGCCGTTTTGCTCCACCAAACTTGGTGTTGTGGCGGCTCAACCAGCTGCTGCCTATTTGGGGTTGTTGAGCCTGGCCCCGTTCTGCTGCGTATTTTGTCCCACCGTGCGTCCGGTCCAGCCCTCCCGGCTGACGACGCGTGTGGACATTTGCAGCTTCCTGGGTTCAGTTTTGCGCCGGCTGGTGTCGGCGCCCTTTCGTGGTGTTACTGCTGCACTGCTGTGATCTGCTGCACATGTGCGCACTCTTGGCTCAACACCGATGTATGTTCTGCGAGCTCCCTTTTGAACTCACCACGTGTCAATGCCACTTGTGCCGTTGATCAAGCATTACTCCACTTTGCCCATGGCCATGATGCGTCGCGCCCAAAGCCGACGCTTCTCCTGCCAATCATGGAGCTTGATGAGTTGAGGCCGCCCTCGCTGTTTTGCGTGCGCCTCCCCCTTGCAGTAGCACCTTGCACTCTCCTTCTCTCCACGGTGAACATGGTTGTGGCGACCCGAAAGGCCCCACATACCGCTCCCTTGTGGATGAGGACGAGTACCACCCTCCATTTTGTTGCGTTTCTCCACCTTGTACCCCTTGGGAGTAATTCAGCGGCAGCCATCTTGTGGTAGCTTCCTCCGGCAGCTTACGGGTCGCTTCCTCTGGCGCTGCCAGCAGCTTGTCTCAAAGCTTCCTCCGGCCAGCTTTCCAACGCAAGCTCCACCTCTCTACTCCGGCTAGGTCAGGTGTGGAGATCGGGCATGCCTCCAGCATGCCACACGGCCGTCCTCAATGACGGCCGACCGTGCTCCTCAGTTTTGGAGCGTCGGACCCCGGCGCATGATGACTACGGACCCGGTGTGTCGCCCTCCTCCCGAGATCTTTGCAAGGTCCACGACTTCCGCTGTGCACGTCACCCACATGTGGCATAACATGCCACCACGCCGTCTGGCCCTCCACGCGGCACCACGACAATTGGTGCCCGTTGGACGCGTCTCGCTCCCCGTGTCGCCGCCTCCAGCTTGATGGCGGCCGACGTATGCGGATAAAGACGTCGTCCCGCGCCCTCTCATGGTCTGCTGCTCTGTTCGTTGCACTCCACTTGATGCGTGAAGGGTTGCCTTGCCGCTAGGCAAAGCCACCACAAGCACCTTTTTGCTGCAGGTAGTCACGCCGGCATGCTCACAGAAGCGATGCGCGTTCCACTTGACCTGCTGCAAGCGCTCCTCCACGTGGGTGTGGATGCCTCGGAGGGATTGATGCAATCCAACATAGGAGTCAACGAGTTGAACACAGAACCGAGCGCCTTGGCTGATTTCTGCCCATCTCACCGCCTCAAGGCAGTTCATGGGATGGCTCAGCCGAGCCTGCTGCAATGCTACATGGAGAAGTCCGGTGCCAACGGCGTGGATTTTCACGCCGCCCGCCTTCTCGCAAGGACCCATTGCAGCAACTGCCCTCTTCGATGTAGTAGGCCTCCTGCCACACTGTTGTCCTTGAACCGCCACCGCCTGAGTGTCAACCGGCCTGAGGCAAACGGACTAGAAAACAGGGCCGACACAATAGCACCTGCCGTCCGCTCCTAGCATTTCAGCTAGGAGAAGATATCACCCTCAGGATCACGGTTCCACACTGAGCAGTTCCTAGGAAATCACTTGCTAGCAACTGTGTCCACTTAACACTTGGTCACTTTCGCGCGAGGTGCTAGTCAAAGACTAACTCCTGGGGCTTAGACCAACCAGTGTCTTCTTTATACTGTTCCTTAGTTGGACAACTCTGTGAGGAGCATCTAAGGCCAGATTGTGTAATTAGAATGAGGAATGAGCCTGGTACATATAGTCCTAGGCCTGGCTTCTAAGGTGTGTGGG
>SZWC01004593.1:145766-167592 GCA_023375785.1 Penium margaritaceum
GCCGCCTTTCTGACCAGAGGCTGACCCTTTGCTCCCGCGGCCACCGTAGCGTGCGGCATAGGTTGAGAAGTTAGCCTCACTTCCGCTGCGGCGCATGGCCTCGTTTCGCACGTACTCGGACACTGCCGTGTACGTCAGGTCGTCCTCCTTCCAGCCGCCCATGACGGTGATCATCGGGCTCCAGCTCTCCGGTAGCGCCATGAGGAGAATCATGGCTTGCATGTTCTCGTCAAGGTCCCAGTTCATCTGGCGAGCCTTGCCAAGGAGTCCTTCAAATTCCTGCAGGAAATCGGGGATTGATTCGCCCTCATTCACCCGCATGCTGATCAGCCGTTGTGGGATGAATAATCTGTTCGCAAGGGAGGTGGATTGGTGCACGCGCTTGAGCTTGTCGTAAGCTTCGGAAGCCAGCGTGTACCCGGCAATGATGGGAAGATACTTCTTAGCAACCGCGTTGCTGAGGAATGACATGGCAATATCATTTCGATCCATCCATGCCTCATGCTCAGATGTGCCTTCCGCGGGAACCTGCTCCTCTCCCTTCAGTAGTTTGATGAAGCCGCGCACTTTCATCGCCAGCTCGAACTGCCATCTCCAAAGGGGGAAGTCAATCCCCTAAAAAATGGGGATTCCTCCCAAGGGTCCAAGACCTTGCGGCAGTGACATAGCACTCACATTTGCTCCAGTGGTCTGCCCTGTGGTAGCCACTGTTGAGTTTGAGGACTGCCCTGCGGCAGTCCCCACTCCTCCTGATGGGTCAACCATTTTTGTTGCCTTTATCTGCTTCCCACGTCTCTGCTGCGTTGAGGCCGATGTAGGCTGATGTTAGCTGATGTCTGCTACCGGTTTTTAGGATGCAGATCCGTTGCTTACCCCTTCAGCCGATGTTCACCTGCAGACAGAGAAGATATCTACACCAACACACCCAGGGTCTTGCCACCAAGGGCAGAGCTTGTCCTGGTTGGGACTCAAGGGTCGTGCCTCCAAGGGCAGAGCTTTTCCTTGGTCCCTGTGTGCTGAGTGCNTTCCGCTGCTGCCTTTCTGACCAGAGGCTGACCCTTTGCTCCCGCGGCCACCGTAGCGTGCGGCATAGGCTGAGAAATTAGCCTCACTTCCGCTGCGGCGCATGGCCTCGTTTCGCACGTACTCAGACACTGCCGTGTACGTCAGGTCGTCCTCCTTCCAGCCGCCCATGACGGTGATCATCGGGCTCCAGCTCTCCGGTAGCGCCATGAGGAGAATCATGGCTTGCATGTTCTCGTCAAGGTCCCAGTTCATCTGGCGAGCCTCGCCAAGGAGTCCTTCAAACTCCTGTAGGAAATCGGGGATTGATTCGCCCTCATTCACCCGCATGCTGATCAGCCGTTGTAGGATGAATAATCTGTTCGCAAGGGAGGTGGATTGGTGCACGCGCTTGAGCTTGTCGTAAGCTTCGGAAGCCAGCGTGTACCCGGCAATGATGGGAACATACTTCTTAGCAATCGCGTTGCTGAGGAATGACATGGCAATGTCATTTCGATCCATCCATGCCTCATGCTCGGATGTGCCTTCCGCGGGAACCTGCTCCTCTCCCTTCAGTAGTTTGATGAAGCCGCGCACTTTCATCGCCAGCTCAAACTGCCATCTCCAAAGGGGGAAGTGAATCCCCTCAAAAATGGGGATTCCTCCCAAGGGTCCAAGACCTTGCGGCAGTGACATAGCACTCACATTTGCTCCAGTGGTCTGCCCTGTGGTAGCCACTGTTGAGTTTGAGGACTGCCCTGCGGCAGTCCCCACTCCTCCTGATGGGTCAACCATTTTTGTTGCCTTTATCTGCTTCCCACGTCTCTGCTACGTTGAGGCCGATGTAGGCTGATGTTAGCTGATGTCTGCTACCGGTTTTTAGGATGCAGATCCGTTGCTTACCCCTTCAGCCAATGTTCACCTGCAGACAGAGAAGATATCTACACCAACACACCCAGGGTCTTGCCACCAAGGGCAGAGCTTGTCCTGGTTGGGACTCAAGGGTCGTGCCTCCAAGGGCAGAGCTTTTCCTTGGTCCCTGTGTGCTGAGTGCAGACCAAGCCATTGAAGTTGATGAAGCTGATGGAGCTGATGGAGGTGATGGAGCCGGCGTGCGCACCTGGAGAGAGCGTACCAGAGTTGAGCGAAGCGTGCCTTACAACTGGTCAGTGTGGGCCCATAACCCTTTGTCAACCGGCCTGAGGCGAACGGACTACAAAACAGGGCCGACACAATAGCACCTGCCGTCCGCTCCTAGCATTTCAGCTAGGAGAAGATATCACCCTCAGGATCACGGTTCCACATTGAGCAGTTCCTAGGCAATCACTTGCTAGCAACTGTGTCCACTTAACACTTGGTCACTTTCGCGCGAGGTGCTAGTCAAAGACTAACTCCTGGGGCTTAGACCAACCAGTGTCTTCTTTATACTGTTCCTTAGTTGGACAAATCTGGGAGGAGCATCTAAGGCCAGATTGTGTGTTTAGAATGAGGAATGAGCCTGGTACATATAGTCCTAGGCCTTGCTTCTAAGGTGTGTGGGTAGTGGCACTTTTGGGGTGGTCACTCCACACCACCTCACCAGTCCGCCAATTGGCGCATCCACTGACCGCCAAGTGGCGCACTCTCCTCATGCATGGAGAAATGTCTAAGAAACTTCCCCTATGCTAGAAGGTCAAAAACCTCCTGCGCACATCAAGGCTCGATCGCAGGACCTGTTGTCCCTAAGTCCAACATCCTATCCATTGCGCTACACTTCTGGTGTCTCGCTTGGACTTGCACCACGAACAAGGTTTGGGGGACTTACTCCAAGGGAGCAGTGCATGCCCAACCTGTCCGTCAAGCCATAGAAGTGGCCATGGGGCATAGAACAACACCAATCCATTGTTTTCCCCTCTGACCATTTGTGACTCATGTTATGCGTTTTCAACGTTGACCAGATGAAGTGAAATTTGTTCGTCATGGTTAGTGACATATGCATACTNCCTGTTGTCCCTAAGTCCAACATGCTATCCATTGCGCTACACTTCTGGTGTCTCGCTTGGACTTGCACCACGAACAAGGTTTGGGGGACTTACTCCAAGGGAGCAGTGCATGCCCAACCTGTCCGTCAAGCCATTGCAGTGGCCATGGGGAATAGAAGAACAACACTGAGTACGGAGAGAGCCCAGCATCGGCCTCTCTCGTCGCTCGTTGCGTGCACACCGTGCACCGTGGCGATCGCCTCTCCCGATCATCTTGTTGCTCGCGGAAGCCGTGCAGGAATTTTGGCCGTCAGCCGTTGTGGGCCCATAACCCTTTTTTGGAAATTCTGTTCCAACGTGGCTCTGGCCGTCTAGCATTTGCACGGCTTGTTTTGGCAAGTTCGGAGATGAAGCGTGAGCTTTCTGGTCGCCTCACGCTATGTGGGAGAGGATTTTGAGACAGTCAGTTTTGCGAAGAGGATAACGTCATTTTGCGTTATATTTTGAACATAGACATGATCACAAAATGTATAGGGCTAGTCATGATCTTTTCAACGCACTAAACCGCGCACGATTTGGCCAAGCGTAGCCCAAGTTATGCTTGCCGAAGCGCGGGTCTCACCCACCACAGAAACGCATAACGCCTCCATGGCGCGCACACGCCGTGGCGCCTTCATTCACGTGCGAAGCGCCTTTCCCAAGGCGCATGTCCTTTTGCACGTGGTTTAGGGGTCCCCTGCACTGTTTCCACGCACCCTACCCACTTTTGGGTCGAGTTTGGTGATGGGGTGTGACGAAGTTCGAAACCTGTCCGCGGACCTGCAGTCAGAATTTTGACTAAGTCCCCGAGTAACAAAACATACTACTGAGTTTCGGACGTCGAGCCAGGATTTTGGCTAAGTCCCTCAGTAACAACCTGCACTTCTGGATCCGGTGGATGATCCACCTGATCAGGTGGATCATCCACCGGACGCCTCGGCAGGCCTATCGGAGCATTTTCTCCACATGGTAATTTGGTTACTCGATCCGGTCGATTATCCACCGGATTTCGAGTCGCAGCCGGCTCCCAGAGTCGCTGCGTACACCCGAATTTTGGAAGGCCATATCTCCTTCGATACTTGTCCGATTCCGGCGAAACAACTTCCACCGGATTCAGCAACTTGTCAACTTTAAGGTGCAATTGTCCATTCTAGGATCTGAGCAATTGTCGAGTCGCCAGATCCGCCGGAGCGGAGTTTTCACTTTCTGGCGGCTCGTCAGCGCCTCCCAGCGCCGCGCTTGGGCATGCGGAGGGGCAATTTTTCAACAAGGACATGCCAGGACAGCATTCCTGACAGCATTTTCCTTTTTGGAGGATCAAAGGCTTCGATTCAAAGCACATTAGAGCCTTGTTTTCACGGAGCCAGGGATCGCCTTGCACCACGTTAAACGGGTCAAGAAGGTTGAGTACCTTCAACGTGACACTCTGTGTGTACCCTTGAATACAAATCTTTGTTTTATAGGTACCGATCACGGGTACCGTACAGTTGTCACCGACGACAACTGCGCCATTCGATGGCTTGTACTTCAAGCCAACCTGTCGGGTAAAGCCAAGGCTAACAAAGGAGTCATCGCCTCCAGTGTCGGCAAGTATGTTCACAGGGGCACCAGCTAGGTGGCCTTTGAACTGCATCGTCATGTTACCTTCACTCTTCCGAGTGAATAGGCTCGACGATGGCAAGCCGAGTTTGTGATGAACACGGAATCTAGACGGCGGATGCCGCAACTCCCATGATTCACCTAGTCGAGTCCACATCTTGTGGGCACGTGTGAATTCGGTCAGCACCTTCCAGTCTTTAAATTTCACTGGGTCAAAATCGTCGACTAAAGGTACTGCGAATGTGATTGAACTCATCGCTTTGAGGGCGTTTGCTTCAATCACTGTGTTACACAACTCTTGCACAGTGGTTGGTGTCGCCACCACTAAGCAGGTTCGGTCATGCATCTTGTCTGGTGATACAAGATTTAGTGGGGAATGTCGATCAGCAAGTGCAGAATGAGGTTCAATAAGAGGGGAGAAAACATCAGAGAAATTTGAACTCGTCAAAAACTCAAATTGTTTAACATCCTCATCTGAAAACATGAACTCACACTCGTGATCCAGTTTTACCCCTGAGTGGTCCCCACAAACGTCACTCAGGGGTGGGAAAAACCCGCCCCACGACCCTGTCCGTTACCACGGCCGGGCCCATTGCCGCGACCACGACCCTGTCCACGGCCTTGTCCGCGGCCTCCTCCTGCACCATCCCCACGAGGTGCTGCTGTTGCAGCTAGCGCCACGACCTCTTGTCCACCACCAGCAGCCTCAGGGCACTGAGCCCTAAAGTGGCCCGGCTGCATGCAGTTGTGGCAGAGCCCTTCGCGGAAGGCTATGTTGCGACGCTCACGCGCCGCCTGCAGCTCGTCATTCTCGTGGCTAAGCTTGTTGTTGGGACCCTTGTGTCCACCAGGCTTCTTGGCTGGAGGGTTTGTAGGCTGCTTGCCCTTGGCCCCGCCTCGCTGTCCAGCTGACCCACCAGCCCTGCAGCGTCCACGCGCATGTCGCGACCTTGCTGTGCACGTGTGTTCGGCCGTGTATCAGATTAGTGTTTCCGGTTCGCCGAATACACTTCGCTCATGTAGTCGCGCAACGCCCTCCAGATTGTCCAAGCTTGGCCAGTGGCTGTCGTGGTGGTCTTGTCCTTCAGCTTCTCGCTGGCGAGACCATCATGCAAGTACTCCAGTAGCATGCACTCCGGGTACTTGAACGTCTGAGTCCCATCGCCCTCGATGAAACTTGCGGCTTCCTCCACGAGTGCGGTGAACTCGCTCAAGTAGGATTCGAGCGAGCTGCCCAGCAGCCTGAAGTCCTTGATCTTGTGGAAGGCGCGCTGCGCCTCCTCACGTTGGGTGCACTTCTTGCGCATGATCACGTAGAAAGCCTCCCACGGCATGGGCTGCCACTCAGGGTGTGACTGCTGCGCAGTCCACTCCTTGACCACATACTTGAAGAGCTTGTCTTCAAGCCGCGTCGTGGCAAGGTCGCCCCACTGGCTGAGTGGAGCCTTGTGGACACGTAGAATGTGCTCCATGCGGTTCAGCCAGTCGGTCAGCTTCACGCCCTTCCGGAAGATCTCCACACTGTGGAGGAAGGACGTGTTCATGACCGACCCCGAAGTGGTCGAGGTAGGCAAGTCGTCGCTGCCACCGACAGTGGCATCCGCAGCTGCGGCACGCTGCGCTTGCTGCTGCATCCGTACCTGGGTCACGCTCTGCAATGCCTTGTCGAGGTCGTTGCATCGGCGGCTTGCCTCATGGGCGGCCAGGCGCTGCAGCTGGCGATCACGGTCAAGGTCCGTGATGCTCTGCCCGACGTGGGCCAACAGGTTGGTGAACGCGAACTTGAGCTCTGATGTCGTCAGAGCATCGACGATAACCTCTAGGGCCTCGCGTTGTCCGTGCACCCTTACCCACTACAAGAGGGTACGGTTTGCGTACATGCCTCCAAGGAGTCCCACCTTTCAGAGGAGACTATCGTCGGCGACGACGCTCGAGTGGGTGCTGCCCTGCACCATTGCGGCCACATCGTAGGAAGGGGGGTCCGTCCCCATTCCTCCGAGTGGTGCCGTATCTCCACCGTTGGTGGTGATCTTCAGTCGGCCTGCCGCCTTTGCAGCAAACTCCGCAAGCGTACGACGGCCATCGAGAATTGCCTTTGCGGCGTTGTCGTCCGGCTCGTTCTCGCGGGAACTTTCCGTGTGACTGCTTTCGGCGCCCTTGCTGCTCTCGGCAGTCTCGCTGCCGTCGGCAGCTTCAAGCGATGCGGCGGGCACCTTTTCCTTCTCGAGCAATCGGCTCGAGTTCGCCGCACGACGATGGCGATGGTCGCGATCCTCATCGCCTTCGCCATCATCGGTGTCGTGCTCTTCGTCGGGGTCCTCCTCCGGAAGATCCTCCTCCATCGCGTCGTCCGTCGCATTGGGGTCGCCCATGTGCACGTCGATGTGCTCGTCGAGCACCTTTGCGGCCTCCGCACGCTTCTCGGTGTCGTCTAGGTTGGCGTCGGTTGCCTTAGGCGGCACGGTTGCCTTAGGCGGAACGGTTGCCTTAGGCGACACGGTTGCCTTAGGCGGTACGGTTGCCTTTGGGTTGGCAACCGTGCTCGCGGTGGAGGCTCCCAAAACTTGGAGTCCACTGAGGACGTGTGGTGAGAACGTCACCACCTTGCCCTTGTTGGTCTTAGACGGTCCGGCAATTGCTATCTCGTCGCTCGTGCAACTAGCATGTGAAGATCGTTCTGAGGATCACCCCACAACGTTAAGGAGGAATCGCCTCCCACAAACTCCTTACTCTCACGATCAGTGAGGCAATTATAAATTCAATTTCTATTTTCCTAGGCCGCCACGTCGGCACACGTTTGTGGTTTTTGGAACTAGACTTCCTAAGCCGTGACTCACGGCGATTGGCAAGGACTAGTACCTAGGAAAACTGAAATTTATAAGACAATGGAATGAGGAGAAATGTGAGTGCCGCTCACAAAGAAAAAACAAAGAGTGACAAAGAGAATTCTAACAATTCCTACCAAGCCTTCCACTCTTTCTTCTACTTCTTGTCTTCCTCTTGTATTCTTGTCTTCCTTGGTCTTCTCTTCACGCTCCTTGACGCCTCTCACGTTCTTGGGCGACGTCTCCCTTGAGCCGGCGGCGTTGGCGAGCCGCCAAAAATCTTCAAGGTGTCACCCTCCTTCTTTTGAGGGTGCTCTCAGGCCGTGAGAGTCCCGAAGCTTGGGAAGGGGCGCTGTCCCAATTTTTGGATGAAGGGATTTTGAAGGAGCCTTGAAAATGGGGTGGATTTTGTGGTTTTTGAGGGTGGGAACTCCCCACCCCGCCTCACAAAAATCTTCCTAGCCCTCTGGAAGTGAGGAGAGGCTGGAAGGAAGAGTCTCCACCAAGAAGAGCTCTTTTCAAGCTCTCTAACGCACTTTACGGTGCTTCAATCCGTGAAGTGTAGATTTCGTAGTCCCTTCTGGCATTTCTGCTGCTGCTTGCAGCTGCCGGCGGCGTTTTATCTATATCGTAGCCGCCGTTTACGTCGAACTCTTGGTCGTGAGGGTAGTCTGGCTCTAATACCACTGTAACGTGTCGAGTCTCCAGCTCCTGCTCTGAAGTCATCGTCGGAGTTCGCAGAATGGCGTTCTCAGTCCGCGTCAGGGGTTTACTCCCTTCGCAAGACTGAGGGGCAATCGTCATCAACGACCTAGAGCAGGGAGACTCGAATATTTCGAGTCTGCAAAGGCCCATTTCCGTTTTTAACCAAACCCCTGGTTTTGGGACCCAAACCGGGGGTTTTTAACCTCGAACTCGTGTGTTCGCATGAGTTATTTCGTTTGTTTTATGTTGAAGTTCGTCGTAAACGAACTTCGATTTATGTTTTGTCGTTCTGGCGCGAAATCATCGCGTGCGAGGCACGCTGGCGATTTCGCGCCAGCTATTTCGACCTCACCCTCGCTCCCCCTATCCCTCATCCTCTCTTGCTCGTTTGCAAGGAGGACGAGGCGGGGCGAGGGCACGAGGCCACAAGGCCTCGCCCTCGAGGCCCTCGTGGCCCCTCAGCCGCCGATCGGGCTGAGGCCGCGATCGCGGGTTGGCGGCTGGCCGGCCGGTGGCCGGCCGGTCGCTTGGCTGGCCGCCGGCCGTCCAGCCGGCCGACAGCGAGCTGGCCGACGGCCAGCGAATTGCTGGCCGCCAGCCAGCCCTCGCTGACGCGAGGGGTGGTGCGCAACCCCCCCTCGCTTCAGCGAGGAGGGAGGGCCAAACCGGCCCTCCCGCTACACTGGCCAAGGAGACGTGGACGTGGAGGTGGTGGTTGGTGGGAAGCGGGTGCAGCGGCGCGATCAAGAACATGCAGCACATACCCGGTTTGGCTGACATCCTAAGTGTCAGCCGCTTGACGGACAAGGGATACGAGATGCTCTTCAGGAGAAGAGGGGTAGTCGTGCGGAAGGACGGAGGCGGCGAGCCCGTGCTGGAGGCTAAGCCTGAGGGAGGCCACTACATCGTGGAGACCAAGGTGATCCCCTCGGCGACAGATTCAGCAGATTCGTAGGAACGCATCAACCTGGCCAAGGGAGGGGGAGTTGATCTGGAGCTCTGGCACCGACAACTGGGGCATTCCTCACTTGCAGTCGTGAAGGAGATGGCGAAGCACGAGCTGGTACACGGCCTTGTCATCGACGGTACGGAAGAGGCGAAATATGCAGCAAAGCACAAAAAGTGCGAGCCTTGCTTTTTGGGCAAGGCACGGTGCAGCCCGTTCAACGAGAACGTGAATCACGCCTCGGACCTGCTGGAGGTCGTGCAAAGCGATGTGTGCGGACCATTCAAGACGACGTCAAAAAGCGACGCACGATACTTCGTCACCTTCATAGATGACTACAGCAAAAAACTCTACGTGTACTTCATGAAGTGGAAAGGCGAGGTCATGGACCGGCTGAAGGAGTATGTCACCGCGGTGGAAAGGCAGACTGACCGGAAGGTCAGAGCGCTACGCAAGGACAATGGTAGAGAGTACGTGGACTGTAGCGGGTCGATGAAGCAGCAGGGCATAAAATGGCAACAAACTACGCCGTATTTGCCTCGGTCAAATGGCGTGGCGGAGCGGGCAAACCAGACGCTGCTGAACATGGTACGGACCATGTTGGTGGATGCGGAATTGTCGCGAAGCTTCTGGGCAGAAGCTGTGGGTACGGCAAGCTACACCATCAACCTCACTACTATAGCAGTGCTGAAGGGGAAGAGCGGTTGGAAGACGCCGCAGGAGGTTTGGAGCGGGCGCAAGCCAAGTGTGGCACACCTGAAAGTGTTCGGGTGCAAGGCGCACACAGTGGTGTAGGCTGCGCAGAGGCGCAGCAAGCTGGAGCCATGGGCAAATTCGTATCTCTTCCTTGGATATGAGAGTGCGTATAAGGCGTATAGGCTCTACGACATGTGCAAGGGGGAGGTAATCCGCAGCTGAGACGTCGAGTTTGATGAGCAGCACAGCTACATCAAGATCAACGACGTGGACGTGGTGGACTCCCCAAAGACGGGGGAGTGGTTCCAGCTCCTTGACTACGAGAAGGAGCCGGCGGACGCTAAAGTTGAGGATGCGGCATCTGAGCGTGACAGTGCACCAGTGGTAGCAGCCAAAGCGGAGGACTCTGATGACGATCAAGCTGATGAGGAGATCCACCGGAAGGATCCGGCGGATGAGGCACCAAGGGTGTCAAGGCCCGCACTCCCGGCAGAGTGTGCAACGGGCCTCGGTGGAAAATCCACTGGACGCGCCGTCCGTCCGGGCGATGCTTCGCCAAAGCGGGAGAGATACTCAGGGAGCCGTCCAGTCGGTGATGAACCAGAGCATGCAGAGTTGGAGGGATCGCAGCAGAGCAACGATGCACCACCAAAACTACCGCGCCGTAGCAGGAGGCAACGAAAAGCGGGGAAGCACTTCAACGCAAGCACCGGTCGATGGATTGGCATGACGTGGTGCATTCTGGCTGCATCAAAAAAGCCGACTACCGTGCAAGAGGCGCTTGCGCAGCCCGAAGGGGATCAGTGGGATGCAACCATCAAATTAGAGCTGGCGTCCATCACAGAAAACGATACGTGGGAGCTAGTTGACGGGCCGAAAGATGCCAAGGTGATGACCTTGGCATCTTTCGGCTCAAAGTGGGTCTTCAAGACTAAGTTCACAAAGGAAGGTGTGGTTGACAAGTATAAGGCACGGCTGCTGGCGAAAGGTTACGCACAGCGCAAGGGGGAGCACTACGATGAGACGTTTGCTCCCGTCACAAGCATCCGGGCGATCCTTGCGGTGGCGACCGCGAAGGACATGGAGCTCCACCAAATGGACGTAAAGCCGGCCTTCCTCAATGGCATCATAGACAAAGAGATCGACATGGAGGTGCCAGAGGCGGTGGAGGCGCTAGAGGGCAAGGTGTACAAGCTGCGGAAGTCCTTGTACGGGCTTAAACAATCACCCAGATGCTGGTACCAACAGATGGACAGCTTCATGGCACAACTCAGCTTTAAGCGCTGTGAATCGGATCACAGCGTGTACGTGCGGTGCGACAAACAGCTCCATCAGATTGTCGCACTCTATGTGGACAACCTGATGTTGTGCTCGACGGATCTGCCGAGCCTACAGCGGCTGAAAGAGTAGCTTAGCAGCAGATTCCAGATGTCGGACATGGGGGAGCTGGAGTACTACCTCGGGGTCAGCATCACGCGGAACCGGAGGGCGCGCACGCTTGAGCTGGGGCAGGCCAAATACGTGGCCGAGATGCTGAAGCGGTACGGCATGGAGGACTGCAAATCAATTGGCAGTCCGGTCTCCACGACCTGTGAATTGAGTGCGGCAATGGCGCCGCAGACAAAAGAAGAGAGGGAGGATATGGCAGGGGTGTCTTACCAATCGGCGGTGGGCAGCCTCATGTACGCCATGGTGGCAACTCGACCGGACTTGGCCTACGCGGTGGGCCAAGTGAGCAGATAAATGGCCGATCCAGGGCCACTACACTGGCAAGCGGTCAAGCGCATCCTCCCCTACCTGCAGGCGACGCGACATGCGCGCTTGAGGTTCGACGGCAAGGGACAGGCGGACCCTTTGCGTCTGGTCTGCTACACGGATGCAGAATACGCTAACGATTTGGACAAGCGAAAGTCCACATCCGGCCACGTGTTCTTCCTCGCTGGTGCAGTGGTCTCATGGTGCAGCAGGAAGCAAGACTGCGTCGCCACCTCCACAGTGGAAGCAGAGTACATTGCACTGGCCGAGGCGGTCAAGGAGGCATTGTGGCTTCGCATGTTGCTAGGGGAGCTCGGCATACCGCAGCACGAGCCTATGGTGGTGCAAGAGGACAACACTGGCGCCATCTTGCTGACCAACAACCCGACGCAACACAGGAGGACGAAGCACATTGACGTGCGTTATCATTATGCATGGGACATGGTTGAAAAGGGGCAGGTGGTGTTGCAGCACTGCAGCATGCACAACAGGCTTGTGGATTGCTTGACCAAAGCGCAACCCGTGGACCGGCACGCATTGAGCGTTGCCGGACTTGGGATGACCAGCCACGATGGGCTAGAGGGCGCAGCGGAAGATGAGTGAGAGCAGGCAGGAGCAGCGGGCATGGCAGGTGCAAGGGGGAGAATGTTGAAGATTTGCCCCTCTGCATGCCCAAGTGCGGCGCCGGGAGGCGCCGACGAGCCGCCAGAGAGAGGAAATTCCTTGTCGCTGGATCTGGAGACTCGCTAATTGTTCGGCTCCTAGAATGGAAGATTGCACCTGAAAATTGACAAGTCGCTGAATCCGGTGAAAGTTGTTTCACCTGATTCAGACAAGTAACGAGGGAGATATGAGCTTCCAAAGTTGGGGTGTGCGCGGCGGCTCTGGGAGTCGGCCGCGGTTCGACTGGAGGTGGACAATCCACCTGACCGAGTAACAAAAGTCCATCTGGAGATTTTGCTCCGGAAGGGCTGCCAAGGCGTCCGGTGAATGATCCGCCAGATGCCAGTAGTGCAGTTTGTTACTGAGGGACTTAGCCAAATCTCCGGCTCGGCGTCCAAAACTCAGTAGTACGTTTTGTTACTCGGGGACAGTCAAAATTCTGACTGCAGGTCCGCGAACAGGTTTCGACCCACATCAATCCCCATCACCAAACTCGATGATTAACTCATCGAAACAGACCCCAAAGGCGCAAGGGGCACCGCCACTACGTGTAGGGCCATGTGCGCCTCCGGAATGGCGTTTTGATGGGTTCTTGATGTGTGAGGGCGCTTCGGCGGGCGACGTGGTGCGCGCTGCCAACTGAGCGGCTGGTTTGGGGTGCTGCGCTTCGACTAACGTAGCCGGAGCTACGGTTATCCAAATCATGCACGGTTTGGTTCATTGGAGAGCTCATGGCTAGCCCTACAAATGTTTTGATCATGTCCATGTCCAAAAAGTTAATGCAAAATCACGTTCTTCCCTTCGCAAAAGTGACTATCTCGCACATTTGTCTTCAACTGCCAGAAACATAGTGTGAGGCGACGAGAAAGCTCACGCTTAGACTCAGAACCCATCCGCACAAAACATAGCCGTGAGCACGGAGGACCCGTCGGGCCATGTTGGAACCGCACCCCGGTTTCTGACAAGCCGGCTAAACGGCGAGGTTTTTAAGGGCAGTGTATATGGTAAAATATAATATTATTATAGATGTTTGAGTCATACTCATTCTCGCTGAACCTAACTAATTGCGAAGAACAGAACAGGAACTGCGTTCAAACCGTCTTGAATATGTGAAGGCTAGCGCATCAGTATACCACAAACAAGCATGGCAATTTTTTTTCGAACAAATGACAGCCAGAATTGCCTGGGCGGAAAGACGATGATTCAGCTGTTCAGGTTGGCTTACTTCTGCGACCAGCACTATCAAGGTTCAGCATCCGATAGGCTAGGAATCAGGTAGGTCCAAAACTTTGCCATCTAGGGCAGACACCTCCTATTAGGACAGAGCGAAAACCAGGATTGTATGGTCAATTTATCCTTTTTTGTGCTCTACGGTGCGGCTGGTAAACGTTGAAAATCGTTGTTGGCGTCGAAGTTTCGTGATGCGGCTGGATGTTGGAATGGTTTGTCAGAACATCTATGTTCGCAAGTGTTTCCGCCAGCTTGGACGTTTTAAACTAATTTTAGTTGTATTCGCATCGTGTGCTGATGCACATGCGTAGAAGAATGGCGTTTGCGCTAGTGGGACATCCTTCGCTAGCCCTGATGCTACAGTCGACATGTTATCTGGTTTTAAGACCGCCGAACTGCAGTCCATGGAGTCCCTTGACCTGTTGTCCAACTGACACCACTCGTCCGCAACATGCAACGTCGCCCCCGCTACTCAACCCTTAACCCTACCAGACCCATGGCATCAGCTAATGCCACTTCCACAGGAGGGAGGAAGCCTTTTGCCATCCCTCGCGCCATCTCCTCTGTTCGCTGCCTTCAGTTTTGACCACGTTGGGGACTTAGGCGACCAAATCTACCCTGAAAATGTTTCACGGAAACAACGGAAACAAAACCATCTAGACCTCAACAACAGATTCCAACAAAATTATGCAAGAAGATGGTTCGCAGCTTCCGATTTTGCTGAAAATCGTTGTTGGCGATGATTTCCAACGTTTACCAGCCCCGCCCCTAGACGACATCACGGCAAGTTTGTGGCTTGGGCAAACTTCTGTGGGGCGATGACCTGACGGGCCGCCACAACATTCGGCGACATCGAGGAAGGGTAGTTCTGGGAAGCTCCTATTCAAAAAAACCACATCCAAAATATGGGGTGCTGCTGGTAAATGCTGGAAATTGTTGTTGGCGTTGAATTTTTGTTATGCGGCTGGATGTTGGAATGGTTTGTTGGAACATCGATGTTTGCAAGTTTTTCCGCTAGTTTGGAATTTTTAACGAGTTTTAGTCATATTCGCATCGTGTACTGATGCACATGCACAAAGGAATCGCTTTTGTGCTAGTGGGACATCCTTCGCTTCCTCTGATGCTTCGATCAACATGTTACCTGGTTTAACGACCGCCCAACTACAGCCCATGGAGCATGCCCCCATCGATGGAAATTCATCCAGGCAACGTCCAACAACTGTTGGGCGATCGTTGGAGGGAGCGTGGCTCTGCCAGGTGACATCATTCTTGTGAGCGAAGTTGTATTGACGCCACTCGTCCATCCGCAACATGTAACGCCACCCCCGCCACTCAACCCCTAACCCTACCAGACCCATGGCGTCAGCTAACGCCACTTCCACAGGAGGGAGGAAGTCTTTTTCCATCCCTCATGCTATCTCTTCTGCTCGCTGCCTTGAGTACTGGCCACGATGGGAACTCATGCGACCGAATCTACCTTGAATTTTTTTCACGGAAACAACGAAAACAAAACCATCGAGACCTCAACAACAGATTCCAACAGAATGATGCAAGAAGATGGTGTGCAGCTTTTGATTTCATGGGAAATCGTTGTTGGCAATGATTTCTAACATGTACCAGTCGCGCCCATGTTAACGGCTAGCGATGACCTCCCCTTTCATCCGCCGGTCAATCTGGTCAATAGATTAATCAGACCTGGTGTGAAAGCCTCACAGTGTAGGCCGCCGTAACGGCGACCTTGCGAGCGGTCTAGAAACAGTGAAATAAATGTTTTCTCGTGTTTCTTCACATAAAGTTCACGCAGGATTTATGCCATCGAAAATGAAAGACAAAACAAATCCTAAACTCAAACCATCATCAGTATCGCAAAGATAGCAAGGCTAGTTACACCAAAACAGATATATCAATATATTCTCAAGCGCTGACGACCTCGATCATCCGGGCGTCAAAGCAACCCATCCAGCCGTTCGGGTCGGCATAAAACTTCGACTACCGCAGCCATGTTTGCGTCTCCGGTAGGCTAAGAACTAGGTAGGTTCGGATTTTCAAAGTGCATAGGAGCACGACATCTCGTATGAGGATAGAGTCGTAACCAGGATTACTTCATCAATTTATCCTTGTGGCTTTTGGCATGGGTTTTTGAGTGCGCTACCATATATTTTTAACAAAACTTGGTTTTGTCGTGAGTTTCTCTTTTCCATCACGAATGTGACAAAAAGTCGTTGCCAAAGCTTGTAGATGGCACTTTCAAGGAAGCCCCACGACAGGTTTGAGACCTGAGAAACGTGCAGGTGGGATCTTGGAAGCTATAGGCGGCAAAAAAACCATCTGTAGGTGGCACTTTTATGGAAGCTCGCCACCATAGACAGCTGGCGACGACTTCCCTTTTGGCCGCATGATCCGAGTGCAAAAAGTCCACGGTGGAGATGCGCGCAAAGTCGTCGCCGGTTTGCATAAACTGGCGAAAACTTCGCTTTGCACCTCGTGACGGATTCGCTCTCACCTTGCGCGTACTAACGCCCCTCTCCCGCACGCTACACCTGGCTTCCCCCACCCGCTAAGCCAAGGCCGCGTCTAACCCTGGCGCCATAGCCTCGACCCCCACCAACCACCGCAGGGGCTTTGTCGCCCCACGCCCTGTTGCCTCAACGCCCAGCACCACCCGCCTTGGGGTAGTGTCACCCTCCACCCTCAATGTGCCTTCCTTGCAAGCCAGCTTTTCAAGCTGTCCCAGCGCCACCACCATTCGCGGCGGGCCAGTGGCCGCTGGCCGTAGCAAAGGAAAATGCCCTAGGGCGTACCTCGCACACAAGCAAACGAACCCAGGCACGGATGTGGGTACCATCAACTGTATCCACGCAGTCCTTGAACCAAGGAAAGAACCGGGTGGAACGGGCAATCTTCGGTGGTACATGCTGTCCATCTGGAACGCGTATTGTGGTTAAGGCAATTTCCAACACGCGTTGTATGACACGCCCAGAATGGCAACCCACGGTCTCTTTCGAGTGTTGGAACGTTTCAATCCGACAACGCAGGCCCTTGCCAGCCACCATGTGGACCAGGAACATTGCCACAGACTTCTGTTTCAACGCTCTAGTACACAGATGTACCACGTGCCCGCATCCGTGAGAATGCAAATCATAATGTTAAACCGCCAAGGATCTATCCCTAACACCTCGTACACCCAAAGGGCATTCGCTTGGTGACTCAAGTGCTCTATAGCATAAACCTCACCGCGTAGTGGATGCGTTAGGTATGGTTTCTTCAAGTACGGAAGAGCCGCATAAATACACAATAGGGTGGCAAAGACAAGGATGTGTTCCATGAGCACATCCACAGTAGCTCCTCCCTCCATGGGCGCATCTCCAGGTGGAAAGTCCATGAGGAAAAGGGAGATGATAGCTGCGCCTCTGCATCTGAGGGGAGATGGGGAGATGGGCGGGTCAGATCTGGGATGGGGGGCTGTCAGGTGGGAGGTGCTTCACCTTGCATAAGGTGAAGCGGCAGAGGCCACACCTTAGCTAGTGTTGGAGGGCCGGTAGTGAGGGCCTGGGCGAATGGTCAGTCCCTCGCTTTCAGCGAGTGAATGGCCATTTTTTCAAACATGTTGCCAGTTTTCTCTCCCTTGCAACAAACTGGAGACAAGCTTTGAAAATGTACGTTAAAAAAACCATAATCTCGAGGGAAGCTTTGGCAGGCTTTGAAAAACCGTCGTGAACAATTTTTTCGTGACGTTACCAGCTGCGACAAACTACTTCCAAAATATGTGACGAAGACTGCAACAACGACCACAAGTTTCATCCGCCGGTCAACCTTGTCAATCGATTCAACCAACATGACATGAAAGCATCACAGTGTAGGCCACCCGAACGACGACATTGCGTGCGACCAAAATATTCAGGAAAATATTTTTTTTCTCACATTTCCCTTCAAATTCAGTTCATGTAGGGTTGGGAAAAAACAAATCCTAGTTTCAAACCATCATAAAGATTAACGAGGCAAGTCACGTAAAAACAAAGCTTCGGATATTTTGTTAAACGATGACGGCCTAAATCATGCGGGCGTCAAAGCAGCCGTTCGGTCGTCCATATTTGCGCCTCTGGTGGGCCAGGAACTAGGTAGGTTTGGAATTTCTATGTGTGTAGGAGCACGACACCTCGCAGGACAATACAACCCCAACAAAGATTCTTTTGTCAATTTATCCCCTCATCACGCGCCAAAGCAACACGGCTATGAAAAGTCCAGTCATACCGAAGTCCTCATCCACGTCCGGGTATCAGGACCAAGTGTAGAAACACGTCTCCTAACTATGGAGACTTAAACTATATCACTTGTAACTTGAGAGTTGGGACTTAGCAGTGGAAGGCTTCGGAGAGCTTGAAAATTTTCATCTTTGTAAAAATTGATTGACCGCCATCCCTCGTCGGAGTGGTCTTTCCTTGCCCAAGTCGTCACGGCTCGTCGCACCTTTTGAATCTACATCATTGCGTCGCTTAAAAGTAATGATGTGGCGTGACAGTGCCACGCCAACCAGTCGAAGAAGCCACATGGCTCGAGCGGGGTCACCCGGGACGGTGGGTACTGAGACGGGATAGCTTGGGGGTCGGAGACCCTCAAGCACCGTAGTTTTGGCCTAGTCAGCCAGGGATTCCGTCAAAATTGTTACAATGGTATCAGAGCTCCAGGGCTTGAATCTCACGTTGGGATTACCGGAGATGCCGAGGTGGCTCTCACACCTAGTGGGGGGGAGTGTAGCGTGGCAGTGCCACACTGACCGGTCGAAGGAGCCACGTGACTCGAGCGGGGTCACCTGGGACTGTGAGACGAGATGGCTTGAGGATCGAAGACCGTCCAGCACCTTGGTTTCGGCCTAGTCGGCCAAGGATTCCGTCGAATCCGTTACAAATGATTTGTTTTACTGTTTTAATAATTTTAGTTCTCTTTTTAGAACTAGTAGTGGAAATATCCATGATGCCTTCAAAGCTATGCTTTTATCGACATGTTCATTGTGGGAGGAGGTTGATGTTTCTTTACACATTTTTTGTCAAGAATCGTGCGACCTCCTAGATTTGGTCCCGAAATAGGTCAACTAGCCTCACGAAATCGTGTCTTGATTGCGCCAAGCTGTCGTGACCTTCATTATCATTATTTTGTTATAAATGTGTTGTGTTACATTTATCCCCCTTTAGCTACCAATCGCCCTCGGTTCGTTGAGTGTTTTTGTGACAGAGTCAGGTACAACCCTTCACCATCGTGGTGATAGTGGTAGCAAATGGAGAGAAGCACATAATGACTTGGCAAAATAACGTTAACAGGCAGTTCAACATTCTAAAATATGTTGGCCACGGTTCCTCCCCTTTGACTAGAAGCGTCCCCACGATAGGTGCCCAGGCGTCCCCGTGACAAGCTATTTGGAATGAGCCAATAGTGAGCCTAAGGGCTTGTGCCATTATCCTCTCAAGGAGGTCCGTGCCGAGATGGTACCCCGAGGACATGTCGGTTTCGACGGGCAGCTAGTTCCTTCACATAATCGGCGATTGGTGTAGGTGGCACTCTCAATTCTAGCTCCCAATTATTGTGGTCGGGTCCATAATTGGCTAAATGGATGAGGTACTCCTTAACCACTCGTGCATGCAAATTGTGTTCACGATGTTGGAGGATGCGGTGTACCTCACACTGGGCTTCAGCGGCAAGGATTATAAGAAACGGTGGCTGAACGCACCCCTCTATAGTGTAGGGTGCAAGGAGGCTCACATGCAAGGTATCATGGATGCGCATGGCTTGTGGGAGGGCCAGCCGATAAACGACTTCTGCAATTTTCTGAATCACTGTGAAGGGACCAAGTCACTTTGGTAGCACCTTCCATGCACCCGTCATTTTCAACCGCAATTTTCATGTGCTCAATAGCACATGATCTCTAGGGATAAATGATAACTCAAGACATTTTTGGTTGGCACAGGCCTTTTTGCGTTGCCACGCAGCATGTAGGTGAGCCTTGGCATCCTTTATAGAACATCCATGCATTCAACAAAGGCCTGGGCAGAGGCTACAAGATCCCCGCCACCCCCGTAATTTACCATGGAAGCGGGTACCACTGGATTTCGACCGTGGTTGAGGAAGAAGGGGGTAAAGCTGGTTGACTCGTTGACGGCATTATTTATGGCTAAGACGGTTGGGGCCAAGTAGTCATCCCAATCTTCCATCGTTGGTTCCACGTGCATACGGAGCATTTTTTCAAGTGTTTGATTCATGCGCTTAGTCTGCCCATCTGTCTGTGGGTGAAATACTGAGGATATGCTTTGCCGTGTTCCAAACCGTTCTTGTATTGTGAGCCAAAACAGGCTAGAAAAATGCAGATCTCGGTCAGAGATAATTTGGAGGTTGAACCATGGTACTTGATAACACCCTCATAGAACATGCGTACCGTCTCTTTGGCCGTCACCTGGGTTGTAGTGGGCATGAAGTGAGCCATCCCCGTGGCGCGGGGATGGGTAGAGTGGGCTTGGTTTTGGCGTGGTTGCCGATACAGGTGTTACAGAGTGTCGGTTGGGGATGTCCTCATTGTCTGCCACAAGAGCTACGTACGAAGGGTTTTGACTTAGGAGTCAGCTACGTTAGTACGTCCTGGCTTATAATCTCACGTGAATGTGAATCAACTCAAGTACTCACTCCACTGTGCTCGTCTTCTTGAGAGGTTTGGTTGTGTCTAGAAGAAAGTGAGAGGGTTATGGTCAGTGACCACTCTAGTGTGCCATTATGTATCCCCAAGGTAGCAACATCATGCTTTGAAAGCATGCACAACTGCCATGATCTCTTGCTCCCCCGTAGTATACCTGGTCTCTGCATCCAAAAGCTTACAACTCTCATAGGCAACAGGATGTCCATCTTGCATGAGAATGGCTCCCAAACCTGTAACCAATGCATCATAATGTATTTCTCAAGGTTTCTTTAGATCCGGGAGTGCTAGTACCGGTGCCGATATCAGCATCAACTTCACAGCCTTAAACACTTCGGGACACTTTGCTGACCAAACACATGCACCCGTCTTCCGAGTTAGGGCATTGAGGGGGCTAACCAAGGTGGAGTAGCCTCTTATAAAGTGCTAGAAGTAGTTTTTGAGGCCAAGGAAAGAGCGGAGCTATCCTATGTTATTAGGTTGAGGCCAATGTTTTACGACCTCCACCTTGCAAGGGTCCACCCTGATGCCTTCCCCGTTGATGATATGGCCCGGATAATCCAACTCTGGCTGCACAAACTTGCACTTTCTCCTCTTTGTAAAGAAATGATTAGCTTGAAGGATCTCAAGGACTATCTAGAAGTGTTGCTCATGTTCTTCGTGATTGTTCGAGAAGATCAACACATCATCAAGATACACCAAGACTGACTTGCGGAGGTGGTCCCTGAAGATGTTGTTCGTCATTGCTTGAAACTTTGCGGGTGCGTTCGTGAGTACGAAACAGAGGACTCAAAACTGGTTGTGCCCTAGATGGATACTGGATTTTGATTTGGTACATCTGTCAACCGGCCTGAGGCGAACGGACTAGAAAACAGGGCCGACACAATAGCACCTGCCGTCCGCTCCTAGCATTTCAGCTAGGAGAAGATATCACCCTCAGGATCACGGTTCCACACTAAGCAGTTCCTAGGCAATCACTTGCTAGCAACTGTGTCCACTTAACACTTGGTCACTTTCGTGCGAGGTGCTAGTCAAAGACTAACTCCTGGGGCTTAGACCAACCAGTGNCTTCTTTATACTGTTCCTTAGTTGGACAACTCTGTGAGGAGCATCTAAGGCCAGATTGTGTAATTAGAATGAGGAATGAGCCTGGTACATATAGTCCTAGGCCTAGCTTCTAAGGTGTGTGGGTAGTGGCACTTTTGGGGTGGTCACTCCACACCACCTCACCAGTCCGCCAAATGGCGCATGCACTGACCGCCAAATGGCACACTCTCCTCATGCATGGAGAAATGTCTAAGAAACTTCCCCTGTGCTAGAAAGGTAAAAAACCTTCTGCGCACATCAAGACTCGATCGTAGGACCTGTTGTTCCTAAGTCCAAGATGCTATCCGTTGCGCTACACTTCTGGTGTCTCGCTTGGACTTGCACCACAAACAAGGTTTGGGGTGTTGTTCTTCTATGCCCCATGGCCACTGCTATGTCTTGACGGACAGGTTGGGCATGCACTGCTCCCTTGGAGTAAGTCCCCCAAACCTTGTTTGTGGTGCAAGTCCAAGCGAGACACCAGAAGTGTAGCGCAACGGATAGCATGTTGGACTTAGGAACAACAGGTCCTACGATCGAGTCTTGATGTGCGCAGAAGGTTTTTTACCTTTCCAGCACATGGGAAGTTTCTTAGACATTTCTTCATGCATGAGGAGAGTGCGCCACTTGGCGGTCAGTGGAT
>SZWC01004594.1:51715-72585 GCA_023375785.1 Penium margaritaceum
GCTGCTGCTCCTGCTGCTGCTCCTGCTGCTGCTGCTGCCCGTGCCAAGGCAGAGCCAGCAGCTGTGGCGCCGTCGGCCCAATCAAGGGTAGGCAAGCGGCCCCGGGCCGGCCGCCTGCCCCCTCCCCCCCCCGAGAACTGCCTCTCCCATGCGGGGAGGGTATCGAGCGTCCGGAGCGGATCAAAACACCCTGTCCAGCCTGGGGGGGGTCCGCAGGGCGGGCTCCCCGAGGCTGGCCAGTCAGGAAGAACGGCCGCTCCTCATGCCGCTGCTGTGGCTGATGATGTGTCTGCTGTTGCTGCTGCCACTGTCGCTGGTGCTCCAGCTGATGCGGCCACTGCTGCTATCGCTGACGCTGGATGTGCTGTTGGGCCCGTGGGGGGACCCAGCCTACCTGCTGCCACTGCTGCTGCCGCTGTCCCAGGGGTGGAGGTGACCCCTGCTGCTGCTGGTGCTGCTGCTGTGAAAGGACGCCGTGGTGTGGTGGGGGGCTCCGTCTAGGGGGTAGACGATGACTCAGCTCCTTCAGGTCATGGCCCAGACAATCGCCTAGACGGAACGCGAGCCGCCGCTCCTTCGGGCGGAGCCATGCCCGCCCGGTGAGGAGTTGTAGCTTCGCGTGCTGGGCGGCNGGGGGGGGGCGGGCACCTGCGCCACCCGTGCTCCTAGGGGGGGAGGCAGAGGGAGTCTGCCGCTGTGTGAGAGGATGCATCTGCGAAGGCGCGCCCCCTAAGAGCGAAGCAGTGGCAGGGGACGACGCAGGGCGCGGCAGGCCTAGGACGCTGCCTGGGATGCTGCCAGGAGCGCTGCCTGGGGCGCTGCCCGGGGGTAGGCCCGAGACCTCTGCCGCGGGGGCCTCTCTCGATGTGGATAGACGACGCTCTAGGGCAGCCAGGCGGTCGAGCAGTGTCTGCTGCTGCTGCTGTTGCTGCCGAAGGAGCTGCTGCTGCTGCTCCTCCACGCGACGAAAGGCCGAGAGCAGGTCTGACGGGGTGGGCCCGGATGAGGGCTGTCGCTCCGGCGGGGTCTGCTGCTGCTGCTGCTGCCGAAGGAGCTGCCGCTGCTGCTCCTCCACATGACGTATAGCAGAGAGCACCTCCCTCAGAAGCGGCCCATCGGGGACCGCCCCTGAGGAAGATGCTCCCCCGAGCCCCTCTCCCTGGGTGCGCCGCAGTGCTGCATGCAGCTCAGGTAACTGGAGGGTCAGAGCCGAGTAGAGCGCGGTGCCGAGCGCCGCGGAGGCCTCCTGAACCTGGTCGCGGTTACCGTCCCAGGCCTCCTCCGCCCATGTCTGGAGAAGACCCGACGAGAAGAGCCCCATAGCGGTATCATGGCTGGCGGCTGCCTCTCCGTGGACCTTTGCCGCTGCTGCTACCTCGCGGACGAGCTCAACTGACCGCTCAACGGACTCGTACGCTGTGGAAGTAGCTGTACGGAAGTCGCTGTAGAAAAGAACTTTTTAAAGAAGAAAATGATGCTTCTGAAATAATCAGGTACACCATCATGAGGGACTTGTTTCGTTGGGCAAACAAAGTCGCTCGATCATCAACAGAGAATCCCTCTATTTGAAGGGTGAAACTCTTTGTTCCTGAAATATTTCAATTCTCGCAACACATGAATTCATAGTGTGACGAGTCTTATCGGTAGGAAGCAATCCCTTGTTGTGTTAATCTTGGTGACCTTTGGAATTGAGACTATCTTGTGTAGGGCTAGGCTCACCCAACAAGACCCAACATGCTCACAAGAGTTTTCTCAATGACCAACTTCTGGAAGTTTTCTCTTGCTTTCATTTTGCTCTAGCTCTCTTCGAGGTACTTGAGACTCGTATTTCAAGGAGCCAGAGTCCGCATAAAAACATATGCGCTAGAGTATAGATCAACTATTGCCCAATTTTTTGCCCGTTGGCCGAAGTTAAGGCAAGAGGCTTGTCTTGATGGAGATTCCATCGCGTCACTCCTTTACCCTCTAAGTGTCGCTTAGTGACTATTCCACGTGGCAAAGCCATGTGGAACAATTACGTTCATAATCAATGTTTCTAAACATGTCGTATGACAACCATGTTGGTTGTGACTGCAAGACACGCAAATGACCTCTTGACTGCGTCCACATACACACACCAGCACTACAAGTGACTAAACTGACGTGAAGCTCCAGGTGCACACATGGTGGATGATGCATCCCAGGCGTCTCAGCCGGGTGCAAGATTGGGGCTACCTACATCATGTTCAGTTGTGCCTAAGAGCACAATTGGTGTAATTTACGTTTGCTTGGCAAACATTAGCGAGTCACATACTAGGAGACACATGCGCTCGTGGTTGATGTGATTATCTTTGCATTGATGTGCATGCCTACATAGGAATGTTGATGATAAGCACCGGGTTGCTGATCCTACGGGGTCACACTCTCGGTTCGACCGAAGTGTGAGAAAACCACGACGGCATATTGCCGACCGGTTTGGTTCGACACCGGGTTGGCGGACAGGCCCGCCCCATGTCGAGCATTTTGCATGGGTGGCCCGCCCGACCGGATGCTACTACCTCGCTTTCTTGTTACCCTTACTTCTTCTTGACTCTCGTCACTTTCCTCAAAGGGGTTTTCTAAATCCTTGACGTTGCCGCCACCGTGGCTCTAGCTTGAATCTCACCTGCATGCTAGGAGGCTTAAGCCGGCAACCCACCATTACCTACTGATATTAGAGCAGGAGGGGACGGGTTTTGCTTCAAATACTCTCGCTTCGGTATGCAAACTCAGCTTCCAAATCATGTCGTTGCTTACAAAGGTGTGAGAAGCTCCTCCATCCAGTAATGCTGGTACCGTTTACGACTTTTACAACCCTGTGGTTGTACTCGTAGCAGTATCACCGATTGGTCGTCCTTGTACCCTCGTCAAACTTTGTGATCTCAGGAACCCTCGTCTATGGCGATTTGAGCCGCTTCAATGGGCGATCGGTCGGTGCAGAATTTTGTGACCAGATAGGAGCCTCACCATTTACTCCTTCCCTTTGTTGTTTCCCAACTCCTCATTGTTTCTATGCGGCTTTCCCCCTTCTCGGTCTGCTGATGTCATTTCCAACAGTCGCGTGATATATGGCCCAGCTTCCCGTAAGTCTAGCAGAGCCGTTGATTGCGTTGATCGACGGTGTCAATCTCCATCAGAGACGAGGTTTTTGTCGACTAAAAATTCCTCCGCCATAGTAAGAGTTGTGGCTTTGGGGTCACCATTCGTGGGATTCCTACATCCGAATGTTGTAGCCGGCATTGTCAATGTGATCGGTGCCTGTGTCCTAATTGCACCCTAGTTGCAACCTAGTTGCACCCTCATTGTGCCATGGATGCGACCTACGTGGAACCTAAGTTTGCCCTAGTTGAACAATAGTTACACCCAAGCAGCGCCCTTCTTACACCCGATTTTTTTCCAAGCTGCAGACAAGTTGGACCCAAGTTGTATCCACATGAAGCCCTATTTGCACCTTAGTTGTACCATGCTTGTATCCTGGATGTCCCTAGTTACATTGTTGTTGAGTCCTAGTTGTGCCTTAGTTGCGCCCTAGTTGTGCCCTAATTGCGTCCTAGTTGTTCCCTGGTTGTGTCTTATCTATGCCCTAGTTCTATCCTAGTTGCAACCAAATGACACCCTTGTTGTGCCCTAGTTGTACCCTAGTTGCACTCTAGTCATGCCCTCGTTGTGCCCTAGTTGCACCCTACTTGCAGCCTAGTTGCACCCTTGTTGCATCATGGTTGCATCCTAGTTTCTCCATAGTTGCATCCTAGTTATGCCTTTGTTGCAACCTAGCGACGCCCTAGGCACGCACTAGTTGCACTCTACTCTCTCCATAGTTGCACCCTAATTTTCTGTATTTTTGTCCTATTTGTGCCCTAGTTACATCTTAGTTATGCCCTTGTTCTGCTTAAGTTGCACCTTAATCATGCCTTAGTTCTATCTTAGACATGCCCTAGTTGTGCCCTAGTGACACCCTAGTTACACCCTAGTTGCACCCTAGTTGCGTCCTAGTTGCACCCTATTTCAACCCTACTTGTACCCTCGTTGCACCTTAGTTACATCTTAGTTTCATCTCTGTGACACTCTTGTTGCGTGCTAAATGCACCCTGGTTGAGTTTTAGTTGAGCTTGTGTGACGCCCTAGTTGCTCCCCATGCGTGTCCAAGTGGCACCAAAGTTGGGACCTTGTTTTTCCATAGTTGTACACTAGGTGTGTGCTCGTTGCATTCTAGTTGTGCCATAGTTACGCCCTAGTTACACCCTATTTGGGCCCTAGTTGTGCCCTAGTTACGTCCTAGTTATGCCCTAGTTGTGCCCTAGTTGCATCCTTGTTGCGTCCAAGTCATGCCCTACTTGTGCCATATTTATGTCCCAGTTTCACCCTAGTTGCGCCCTACTTGTGCCCTCATTACTCCCTGGTTACGTCGAAGTTTCACCCGATTTGCGCCCAACTTGCGTCCACATTTTATCCTTGTTACACCCTCGTTATACCCTATTCATCCATTAGTTTCCCCCTTGTTCCTCCTTGGTTACACCCTAGTTGCGCTCTAGTTATGCCCTAATTTTGCCCTAATTGCACCCTAGTTGCACCCTAGGTACACCCTAGTTTTGAGAAAATTGTACCCTTGTTGTGCCTTACATGCATCCTACTTGCACCCTAGCTTTTCCCTCGTTGTGCCCTATTTTTTCCTAGTCGCACCCTATTCCCATCCTGTTTACATCGTACTTGCACCCTAGTTGTACCATAGTGGTGCCCTTGCTGTGCCCTACTTGCACTTTTGTTGCATCCTAATGAAACCCAAGTGGTGCTGTAGTTGCTCCTTAGTCATGCCCTAGTTGCACCCTTGTTATTTCCTTCTTTTATCCTACTTGCATTGTACTTGCACTGTAGTTGCATCCTACTTGTGCCCGACTTGCGCCCTTGTTGAAACCTAGTTGTTCCCTTGTTGTGCCCTAGTTGCACCCTAGTTACGCCCTATTTGCAGCCTTTTTGTGCCCTGTTGTATCCTAGTCATTCCCTAGTTGTGTCCTAGTAGTGCCCTACTTGCACCCTAGTTGTACCCTAGTTTTTCCATTGATGTACCCTAGCCCAGACCTACTCGTGCCCTAGTTGCATCCTTATTTGGCTCAAGTTGTAGCCAAGTCGCGCCCAAGTTGCACCCACATTTTACCCAAGTTGTGTCACAGGTGTACCCTAGTTGCACCCTAGTTTTCCCCCAGTTACGCATTTTTGGGAACCTAGGTGTGCCACACTTGCGCCCTAGTTGCACCCTAGTTCCGCCCTAGTTGCACCCTAGTTGTAACCTCGTTGTGCCATAGATACACCCTAGTTATACCCTAGCTACACCCTAGTTACATGCTTGTTGTGCCCTACTTATCTCCTAGTTGTGTCCTAGTTGCGCCCTAGTTGCACCCTAGTTGCACCATACCTGTGCCCTATCTGTGCCCTAGTTACGCCCTAGGTGGACCCTACTGTCACCATAGTTTGACCCTAATTCTTTCCTAATTGCTCCGTTGTTGTACCATAGTTGTGCCCTACTTGTGTCCTAGTCATGACACAGTTGTGCTCTAGTTTCATCCTCATTGGACCGTAGTTATGTCCTGGTTACGCCCAAGTTTCACAATAGTTACACCCTAGTGACACACTAGTTGTACCCCAGTTGTGCCCTTGATATGCCCTAGTTGGGCCCTAGTTGCGGTCAAAAGCAGTGAAAACCAAACCTTAGAAGTTCAAGAGCAATGAATTCCTCACACATGAACTTCAAGTGTTCCTTGCTGAAAGTTTTCAGGAGGACTTGTACAATGAGCGTCTCCAAAGTCAGTAAGTTTCTTGTTTCACCATGATCGGCAAGTGGAGTTGACTAGCATTGTAGTCTTTGTTAGCACTAATGGTAGAAAAAAACAGATGCCTCAGATTGAGTGACCCACAATGCATCAACAATCAAGGAAGCAACAGTGGAGGGTACAGAGACCACAACATGATGATGCACAATGCCGACATAGTTTGTTGCACCCAAGGGGTACAAATTATGAGGAGCTTACACGTGACTAGTCCACATGGAATTTGGCAAAGATGGATAAACCATGAATGCTAACGTAGTAGACTCAATCGTTTCCCTGAAGTCTACATTTGGATGCCTGACCAAAGAGTTATGAAAAAAACAGTGGTATTGAGCCGGGTTTTAGGGCAAACCAGCCCTGTCACGTGTCTCACATGTCATGCGCCACGACAACATGGGTTTTCACAAAAGCAAAAACAGAATGGAAACCATTGAGTGTGCAGCATAATGTTGCGCACTTGTCAGTTTCATTTCTCTTCACACACTGAAACTATTGAGGATTATGAGACTCTATGTGTCTCCGCAAGTCAAACCCTTGCTGTTCTCAAAAGTGCTTTGCAAACAGTGCATCAGCTGAACTGACTATGTTGCCACATCTACATCAGCAGAGCTAGGAAGCTTGTTGGTATCTTGTCTATTTCTCCCTTGATCGCTGAGCCCATGTCCATCATTCTCTATGGGACCAACAAAGAGGACGAAGAGATTAGGATAGCAAATGGATAGGAGTTTGTTTATGTATCAGTCACGGTGACCGTTAGACTTGTTACCACGGCCCGTCAATATGGTGGGACACTCCACGACCACTTTGACAGCATCAGCACCAGACGGCGTGCCCTCACGTGCTCTCTAGAGCTTTCTTGGTGACCACCTTCCGATATCCATTTTCTCGGTGGCTCTATCCTTGCCCGTTCGTGATCCAGTTTCACAGAGTTTCTGTTTATGCACCTAGTGCTTTTTTCGATTCGCCAGTGGGACAATCGAGGACCCAATACGACCGGCGCCTTCTCTCTTGCTATTTTTTTGGAAATTGCAGCTGGGTTAGTATACTTTCCATCGGTTGGTCGGACTTGTGTTATTTGTTGCACGCATGGGGCGAGACTATACCTACACACGTGTCTGCTTTGTTTTGTAACTTCACTTCTATTCATCTATATATCTTTGTCGTCTCTCCACCAAGTCAAGTGTTGTTTGTCCCATTGTGTTCACGACAGTATGATTTCTCGCAAGAACGTTGTGGAGAGGATTCTCTCATTCCCTCATGGTATCAGAGTAGTAGAGAGACACGACCTCTTCATCCCAACATATAGAACACAACAATAGTAACAGAAACACCTGGGCTGGGCTGGGATGGGCTGGGTGGGACATGCAGGATCTAACAACGTGGAGGCCCTGAGCTGAGGGCTCACGTCACGTAGTCCTCCTACCAATCTGGAGGCAGAATGGTGCCAGATAAAATTTGACGGTTTCCCTCATCGCGGTGGCCTTCTTGGCGGCAACGTGAAGCACGAGTGGTAGCGTTTGAGGCCACCATAGCAGTGGTAGCCGCCATAGTAGCGGTATTTGGTTGCCCTCATCGCGGGAGGAGCCAACTCACAATGGGAACAGTTTGACATCTACACTAAAAGCAACTACAATCGCCGTACTAGTAGCCACTTTAGCAGTAGCAACATCAGCGAACAGTAATAGTAGCGGTAGTAGCTGTAGCAGTATTAGTAGCAACAACATTTATTATATCAGTCGTACTAGCTTCAGCAACACCATCTGTAGTAGTGACAGTGGTGGTGGCAGCACCAACCCCTAGCTGCATTCCATCTTTGTGCAGCAGCCAGAGTAGCAGCAGCACCAGTAGTAGTCGCAATCGCAATAGCAACTACAGTAGCAATCACTACAGCAACAATAGCAGCATTAGCAGCCGCACTTGTAGTAGTAGCTACAACAACAACTGTAGCTACATTCACAGTAATAGCAGTAGAAGCTACACTCACACTAACAGTAGCAGCCATTCCCAGCAGCCATAGCAACAACACAAAAGTAGGAGCGGGCACAGTAGTTGTGCTCGTAACTGTCGCCCGAGCTTGTCATTGGGCAAGAAACTGCTTTGTAGCTTCTCGTCCGATTTAGACCGCATGTTGACGGGCTCGGGCGACACCCTCATTGACTGACGGGCTCTTTGATGGACGAGCTCGTTGGTCAAGAAGCTCGTCGCTTGACATCCCCCTCCCAATTCTCTTTGAAAAGTGAGGGTCGAGCTCACCCTCCCTACCCAAAAAAACGGATAGGGGAGAGGAGGTGAGCCCGGGCCTTGTCAAGCCTCTCAACGTCGGGTGAACCCGAGTCTCATCCTGACTGCCAACTTCTCGTTGGTGGGGTTTTTTCTGTTTTTTTTTTCTTCTTCTTCATTTTTTTTCATTTTCTCTCATCATTTCTTGCACGTGGTCGAGACACAGGCATTCGCGGATTTTTCTCGTTGCCTCGGGAGAAGGTGCATACTCTTCTCACCCTCCATCATCTTTGGTTGAGACGCTCATACGCGAGAGTCTGACATGTGTGGTGGGAGACAACCATTGTCATGTCCTGGATGGTTCCGACGCCCGGTTGGGCTTCCATGCGAGTCTCTTCGGTGTTGGCTGTAGTCCACCCGGGATGGCGCTGGCCTGCGTCGCCGTACTTCTCTACCATCTATGGGCCGCATTCTCCATCCTACATCCCTCCGACGTACCTCTAGCCAGAAGCTCCATCTCTTTTTGCCTCTAGCTCGGTCCTTTTACGAGCTGCCTCGTAGTCCGGGCACATCTGCTCCATCCTCCTCATTCCCTTCCCATCTTCGACCTCTGGTTTTTCCTTCTGTTGTGACTTTGGCTGTCGATTCTGGGGACCACCGTTGTTCGTCAGATGGAGCCCTTTGGGACACGTCAAGTGGTGGGATTGTGTTGCCTGTGGAGTGTATTGAGCATTGACTGCCGTTCATCCTGCCGCATCTCCTTACTATGAAATCTGATTGTGTTGAACACTCTCCTACACTTGTTTGCAGTGTTGAGCAGTGTCACGTAACCACCCCGTCTCGTGTGTTGAGTGGCTTCTGGATCATTGATTCTGGAGTCACTCATCGCATGACGTCATCTCATGCCGCATTTGTCACGTTTGGGCCTGTTGGTGTCGTACACATCATCCACACTGGCTCTGGCTAGATGTTGCCAGTTCAGGGAATTGTCTTGTTTGTCTGTTGGGTGACGTCATTTTCCGTTATGTCCTCTTTATCCCTGCATTTGAGGTCAGATTTCTGTATTTCACTGCCTTGGATGATGAGGGCGTGGACCTTGTTTCATCTTGTAGCATCGGCACTATGTCGTTGCAGTCGTTTGGCCATCTTGTTCTTCATGGTCTACGTTACAACAAGTTATATTGTGTCTCCATATTTGCACTGTCTTCCGCCGCCACTACTGTAGTGCATGTGCATGTTTCTCCTTCACTTTCCCCTGTGCGCACATGTTTGTGACATCTCTGCTTGTCTTACGTGCATGCAATCGCCATCCATAACCTCCAGCATGATCAACCGACTATTGGTCTTGACCTTTGCACATTCCATGCGCCCTGTCATGCTGACTACTTTGATTGCGCACAAAGCAAACTTCATCGCCCGTCCTTCCTGTCATCTGACACCCGCATCATTCATCCCTTTTTCCTTGTTCATGCGGACGTCATAGGCCCTCCCTGATGAATTCATGGGGGGTTTCAGACAATACGTCTTGTACCTTACGGATGACTTCTCTCACTTTTGTTGGATCTTTGCACTTCGTCAGAAAATTGATATGAGGCCCACGATCGAGTCTTGACTTGTCCAGGCTGAGCGTTCATGTCAGGGTAAGCTGTTGGTGGTTTTCTCTGACCGTGATGGGAAGTTCATGGGTTCCATAACCCGCTTCCTCCAATCTCAACGGGTGCATCTGGAGCTCTGTGCTCCATATACACCAAAGTAAAACGGAGTGTCAGAATGTAAGAACCACACTCTTGTTGATGGTGTGTGCACCCTTCTTAATGAGTCTAGCCTCCCTTTGTTTTTTTCCTTCAAGGCCATGTCCCAGATGACGTGGATTTGGAACCGTTTTTCCCACGTTCTGCGACCTTGTCATGTCACGTCATTCACACGATGGTATGGTCATGCTACTGACCTTTGGCTTGCTCGTGTCTGGGGTAGCATCGCCTGCGTTTGGCTCCCTAAGGACCAACGTGATGGCAAGTTGTCTCCTCACGGTCGTTTCTGCCCCTTCCTTGGCGTCTCCTCTAAGTCCAAGGCCTGGAATTTTTGGGACCCCGAGCGTGGTTGGGTTGTCGAGTATCCCAATGCTATATTCATTGAGAGCACTTTCTCTCGCAAAATTGTGTGTTTTTTCCCGTTGCTTGCGCCTTTTTCTTGTCCAAGGGGAGCTGGTTTCAGTGGAGTACCCTTCAGTTGTGACTGCGCTCTGTGACCCGCATTTGTTTCGTCGCTTGCATCATCTGCTGTCGCATCTGAGTCATCATCTACGTATTCTGTCGCATCTGTGTCGTCACTTGCATCATCTCTTATTGCATCTATATTGTTGTCTGTGTCATCTTTTGTTGCATCTGCATTGTCGCCTATGTCATCTATTGTTGCGTGTACATTGACACCTACCTCATCTCCTTTTGCATCTGCATCGTCGCTTGCTTCATATCTTGTCGTACTGGCATTGTTACCTGCGTCCTCTCTTATCATGTCAACATCATCACTTGCGTCCTCTCCTATCCTGTCTGTGCCATCGTCTACATCATCCCCTGCTACACGTACATCGTCTCCTGTTGCGTCGTGTACATCACCGATTGTCGTCCCATCGACAGTAGACCCAATCGCACCCTCGTAGCCCTCAATCCCGTCGCCATTTGTTTGTGCGCCAGGCGGTCGTTTGAGATCTTTGCATTCTGCGCCTCACTATGCCCCGCCTGCCAGTCGTATAGCCTTGGTTAGTCCCCCTTGGCCCATGCTATCGTTCCGTCCAGTTCACGGTGGTTTCGTTGACCCGACACAACTTACCTCTATTTTCCGTCTTCATGCTCTTGGCCTGGCAGCGGCTGTGATGTTGCATAACACCACACTTCAATATTCTCTCATTAGTAATGAGTTCCATTGAGCCATTGTGGGAGCTAGGTCTATCCAGCCTCTGCCGCATTTCTCATTCGCCACTACACTCGTGCCATGGTGCGAGTGGCACCATGGTACGTGTGCTTGAACCAAACAGAGTGCATCAAGCAAGCTCTTTTACAGATGCAACACTCTGGGAGCAATCTATGCATGTGGAACTCGCTACGATTGAGGAGCATGGGGATTATGAGAAGGTGAAGCTCCCGCCTGATCGTGAGGTCGTGCATGCTCATTGGGTGTTTCAAAGGAAAGAGAGGCCCAATGGCTTATTGGAACGATACAAGGCCCGTCTCAAAACCAAAGGATCCTCCCAAGTGCATGTTGTGGGCTTTGATGTCCCCTTTGCCCCTTTTAATACGTACACCACAGATAAAACCTTCTTGAGTCAGGTGGCGCAGCATGATTGGGAGCTCCACCAAATGGACGTGAACAATTCCTTCTTCTATGAAAATCTGGAAGAATAATGATCTCTCATCTAGCCTCCATCGTTCGAGGATGACACTGATAGGATGTGGCGCCTCCGAAAGGGCTTGTATGGCCTGAAGAGATCTCCACATTGTTGGAACCTGAAGATCTCCGCTACCTTGGAGCGAGGAGGGTATCATCACAGCACGGTTGACCCAGCTCTGTTCGTTGTTGGTTTGTTTCCCACAAATCTGTTGTGACCTCTGGCCTCGTTGCACACTCATCACACTGACGCAGGTGATTGATGCTCAAGTGACACTGGCTCTGATGTCACCGCCCACGTGGTGCCAGCTCCCAAGGAGACCATCCAGAGCCACATTCACAGGATGCATTTGGATTATCTCTAGCACAGGCTTGCATAACCCGATTTATTATTGACACTAGGTTTCCTAGTGGGGCTGTGTGAGTTTTGTGTCCGGGTTGTTTCACGGGTTTGCTGGGTCACAGGTGTGAGGATAATGCGTGGGTGAGGTCTGAGGTTCGGATCCCACTATGTGTGGGTGCGAGCGAGGATGGGCTCGCCCCCCTCCCGCTCGTCACCCCACTAGCTCCTCCTTCGGAACATAGCTTCTCTCTCGCTTGTTACTCGTTGTTTTCCGCGACTCTTTGCTTCTCAGGCATCCATGGGGTTTTGTCTCTAGCGTGCTTGGCTTGTGCTTCCATTTCCCTCGCTCTCCCTCCCAGCAGGATCCTCCACCCTCTTGTATCAAAGCAGTGGAGATAGGGGGTATTGAGCTCACGAATCGAGAGCTCGATCCTGGTGTGTGACAGGTCGTCGTCGCCACCATCGCTTCCGCCGCTGTTTCAACAACGTGGAGCATGCTCACTGCCGAGCTGTTGTGGAGCACCCTCCCACGACAGCTCCCTACCCGCTCCCATCTTGTGGCGGGCAGCAGCAGGAGCAATGTGCGGACACCCGCGGATGTGTCCTTTGTTCGCTCCCATGGGACTGGTCCCGTCCGCAGGTGCTGCAAATCTGCAGCTGCCACATCTACGGCAGCAGCTTAAGCAGCAGCACCATCACATCCTGAGTCACAATCTCACGATTGTGACAGTTGCAGCTACGAAGACAGCAGCTGCACTACGGAGCCAGCACTTGCAGCCACTACTGCCACCGCATTCTTCCCAGTAGCTGCCGCAGATACTCACCCGCAGCAGCAGCTCTAGTCACTGCTGCAGGTCCGGTCGCCATAGCCTAAACAACCGCAGAAAGTAGCAGCTGCATTGTAAGCGGCCCCAACCGAAGCAGCAGCAGCCAGTTGGAGCCGCAGCTACTACATTCTAAGCAACACCACCGCCACGTATTTTAGTTGCAACATTCTCAGCCACGACTACGACTGCGACAGCTGTAGCTACGACGAAATCAGTTGTGTTGCGTGCCAACACCTGCAACCGCTGCCAGCGCCACATTCTATTCAACGGTTGCCACAGATAAACGCCCACGGCAACAGCTCCAGCAACTGCTACAGGCCCCACTACTACAGCCAAAGAAACTGCAACCATAGCAGCCGCAACAACTGCATCGTAAGCAGCTGCATTCTACGAAGTAGCAGCTAGTTCTAAGCAGCAGCCGCTCGCATTCTACGCAGCAGCAGCCGCTCGCATCCCAAGCAGCAGCCGCTCGCATCCTAAGCAGCTGCATTCTACACAGTAGCAGCCATTCTAAGTCGCAGCCGCTTGTAGCCGTAGCAGTTGCACTCTAAGCCACGTTGTAGCAAGTGCTGCAGTGCAGAATTTTTACACGTCGTGGCAGCCTTAGTGCCTTCGTGCTGCCGGTGCTGCTGACCGCGCCAACCTCACTACTCCACAGCTCCGGTGGTGCGGCAGCTGCCATGCTGGTGAATCGTGACAGTCCAGGTGTGTTCCCGTCTGGTGGATACTACAGAGAGGGGACGTTTCCTCGCCATGAACGTCGTCAGAGAGGCATGAGCAACGACCGGGCGTCCGAGTCTCCCTCGGCACCAACTACGCGAGCTTCACGTCACCATCCGGTAAGCGTCTTCCCAACCCCTTTGCCTGGGGGGATCATTTGCCGCACGTCAACCCGGAGGTCGCCGCTGCCCAGCTGTACACAGCACTAACACAGGACGTTGTTAGTCTTGTGGGTGCTCTTACACGTACCACTTTGGCTATCATAGACGCAACTGCAACCGCTGCAACTACATTTTCCGCAGCCGCTAGAGCTTTGCACGCTCCTGTAACAACCTCAGCCGGGTGCTCCATCAAGGCGTACACCAAGGCCGCAGCCGTCGTTGGACCCATTGTTGCAGCCACTACTGAAATAGGCACTCAAATCTCCACAGTAGCCTCTGCCATTGCATCGGCGACGGCCTCAGCTGCATCTGCTACAGCTGCCGCCGCATCGTCCATCCGCGCTTCTACGTCGGCCACCGTCGCAGCCGTCGCTTCTGCCCCATCTGCCGGCTTCAGCTTTGTCACTGCGGTTGTTTCCGTTGCGGTCGTCTTCATCACTCTTGGTGCCGCCTTCACAGCTTGGTCGCCCGCTCTCATGGTTCCAGCCGCATCTATAGTCGCCATCCTTTCTGCAACAGCCGCAACTGAAGTACCACAACTCCTTGCCTTCCTGCACAGCCCGTCCTCTTGACTCCCTTGCTGCGCACTGTACCTGCTTGCATTCTTTTCCCGCCTTCTATGTGGTGGCTTATCCTGTCTCACTTAGGGTGGGCTGTCCTGCAGCATTTTTATCCTTTGCCTCAGGCAACCCCATTTTTCCCACGCCCACTGGGGCTGGGGAAACTCTCCTAAAATCTGTCTGGCAGAGCCCACACGTCGTCACCATGCCCGATAACGACGAGTCAGTTATTGTGACCCTTCAGCGCCAGCTTGCCCTCGCTCGCGAGGCCCAGCAGGAGGCTGAGAATCGTCTTAATCTCGCTGAGGACAACCGCGTTGCTTTTGCTGATGAAGTAGACGCTATTGTACTTCGTCGCCTCCCCGTTGCGTCTGCTGTCCCCCCTTTCGGAGCTAACCCCACTCTTCCAGCGGTCACCCCTTCTGCCTCCATCACCTCTGCTGTTGCACACACTGGCACTGCCGCCACCACTTCCACTCTGCCTGCGCCTCACCAACATGAATTTTTTTCTCAGCCACCTGCGCTCACCTCTGCACTCGCCTTCTCCTCTTGGGAAGTGCGCTTCAGTGCCTGGGCTCCGGGAGAGCAACTATCGGAGTACTACTCCCCCGCTGTTTCTCCCTTCACACCACTTGCTGCGAGTCCGCCCGTGCTGTCCGTGCTCTCATCGCCGCTGCACCTGAGTCGTTGATTGATGATGTTGGCACCTTCAATGCTGACCCTGTTGCCCAGTGCCCTGCTGACCCCATTGGCGCATCCGCCATGTTCCGTCGCCGTACCACTGTCACCGGCCAAGCCGCTCAGAGCATGCTTACGGTCAAGTTCAACACGCTCCTCATGCGAGCTGATGAGACCGCCGATGCCTATTGGGCTCGGGGTGTCAAGCTCCTTCGTGAGCTTGACGACGCAGCACCTGGCCAATTCTCTGCCGTTCTGACCATGGTCAATGGTCTCATTCCTGAGCTGTCCGATCTCCTTCGCGACATCAAAACTGATGAGCTGCAGCGCCTTGCCTCGCAGCCGGTCCCGCCCAGGTCGCCGCCTGGGATTGGTGCTCTTTGGGACCACGTCCGAGCACCTTGCTGCTTGGTGGACTAGCTTACAGAACAAGTGTCTCCATCGCTCTGCCGTCACAGGTGTTGCTGTGCTCACCACTTCTGTTGCACCCTCCTCCTATGCTGTATCTTCCTCCGCCTCCGCCGCATCTTCCTCGTCCTCCCTTGCCTCTGCGCTTGCTTCCCAGGGTCATGGAAAGGGCAAGGGGAAGGGCAAGGACAAGGGTGCTACTGCCTCCTTGCGGGTTCCGGGTGCTGTCGTGTGTTGGAAGTGCGGCTCGACCGAGCACTCTGCTCGGACTTGTCCCGCTCCACCGGATGACCTCTGCCTTGTCCGGGCGATGCGCACTCACTGGGCGCGCACCTCCAGCCCCTCCTATGCACCCTCGCCCTCAGGTGCCGGTGTCCCATTGCGCTCCTCCACCCCTCTCCAGGCTCAGGCTCACGCCGCCTCTGGTGTGCCTTTGCCTCCTTCAGCTTCTCCGCCTTCACGATCAGGGAGGTGAGGGTGTTGCACCGCTGGCCAGAGGTCTTGTGTGTCAGAATGACAGTGTCCTTCGTGGGGATTCTCCCAGTCACGTTCTTGGTGTCTTGTGTACGTCTGTCTCGTGGATTGAGCGTTGGCAGTCTGACTTCCTTCCTCGTGGTCTCTCCCTTTGTACCCCATCTCCGTCCTCCGTTGGCACTGTCGCCACGTCCAGTGTGCTACCCCTCGTGCGTGTGTCCAGTGGACTCTGGGTCCTCGACTCTGGGGCGACCCACCACATGACGTCCGTGCGTTCCTCGTTTATCTCGTTAGGCCCCGTCGGTTTTGTCCGCTTTTTTCGTATTGGGTCTGGTCAGTTGCTTCTGGTTCAGGGTGTGGGCGTCGTGCGCTTTGTCGGACCCAGTGGTACCCTGTATCTGTGTGACGTTCTGTATGTACCTTCGTTGGAGCTCAGCCTGTTGTTTGTGCCATCCCTAGATGATCAAGGTATGGACTTCACTGCTAGCCGTGGTGTTGACACTGACTGTCTTCGTTCCTCCGACCGTGTTGTTCTCCATGGCGTGAGGTGTGGCAAACTCTTCCGTGTTCCCTTGCACGCCCCCTCCACCCCTGCCGTCGGCTTCGCTCTTGCTCACGTTGCACCCTCTCTCACTCCATACCTCGTCCGTCTCTTGCACCGTCACCTTGACCATGTCCACACCGATGCCATTCACAGCATGCTGCGTCTCCAGCCTGCTCTTGGCCTCTCGCCCTCTACCTTCCATGACCCTTGCCCTGCTGATTATCTTGACTGTACACAAGGAAAGATGCATGGCTCTCCTTTCTCTCCTTCTGAGTCTCACTCTGCACATCCACTTGATCGTGTTCATGCGGATGTCATGGGGTCCTTGCCTCATGACCTTCTTAGTGACGTGGGTCGCTACGTCTTGTACCTTACCGATGATTTCTCTCGCTTTCGTTGGGAGTTCGCTCTTTGCTAGAAGAGCGATGTTTGTTCTGTCGTTAAATCATGGCTTGTTCAGGCTGAGCGTGCATGTTAACGGTCGCTGCGAGTCTTCTGCAGCGATCGTGGCGGTGAACTCCTTGGTCCCACCGCTCGTCTCTTTGAGTCTCATGGGGTGTGTCTGGAGACGTCCGCTCCTTACACACCCCAACAAAATGGTGTTTCTCAGCGTTGGAACCGGACACTTGCCGATGGTGTCCGTACACTTCTGTCTCGGTCCGGGCTGCCGCCACTCTTTGCTTTCAAAGCAATGTGCTATATGACGTGGGTCTGGAACCGTGTTCCCCACGGTCCCCTACCCCGCACTGTCACACCCTTTGAGCGTTGGCATGGTCATCGAGCCGATCTTCGTCTTGCTCGGGTCTTGGGTAGCATTGCTTTTGTCTGGCTTCATGAGGATCTCCGTGATGGGAAACTGTCCCCTCGCGGTCGTCTGTGCCCCTTTCTCCAGGTTTCAGCGTAGTCTAAAGCCTGGCGTTTCTAGGACCCTGTCTATCAGCGTGTCGTCGAGTCTCGTGATGCTCTGTTCTTTGAGTCTGTCTTCCTTCGCGATCTCGGTCGCTTGTCCCCTGACTCCTCCCTCCTCCCTCTCTCTCGGCTGATGGGGGATGTCGGTCCTTCCGGTTCGGCAGTCCCTATTGTCACACCACAGCTTTCACCCTTGTTGCCATCCTCATCGTCAGGGCCTGTCCCTACCTTCTCTGTGCCCTCTTCCTCTCACGTGTCGTCCAGCCCCTCTGACGTACCATCGTCTCCGGTCACTGACTCTGCCTAGTCCGCCTCGTCTCCCGCTATACCGTCCAGCCCAAGCACACCTCCCGTTGCCCCTTCACCCGTGACCTCTCCCGTCCGGGTGCCTGACCCGCCTCCGCACGTTCCCACTGGTTCTGCCCCTGTCTCACCCTTCGTCCGGGGTGGACGTCTTCGTGCCTTACCCCACTGCTCTAACACCTCCACAACCGAGGCACGTCCTCCTTTGTCTCAGCTTGCGTCTCAGCCTGCCCACTCGCCTGTTCTCCCCACCGGCATGGATGCGTTGGGCTTGGCTACTAGGGTCCTCCATCCCAATTCCGCCCTCGGCTACACGCTTCTCGTCTCTAAGCATGAGCGCGCCTTGGAAGCTGTTGTCTTGAGCAGCATTGCAGAGTGTCACGCCACGTCGGTCTCCACTACCTTGCTCCCTGAACCGACCACTGTACGTCAAGCCCGTTCAGCCTCCGATTCTGAACAGTGGGAGGCTGCAATGCGTGACGAGCTCAACGCCCTTGATGACCATTCGGCCTATGAGCTTGTTGATCTACCGCCTGGGCGCAAAGCCATCGATGCCCATTGGGTCTTTCGGCGCAAGTACAATCCCAACGGTGCACTCGACAAATACAAGGCACACCTCACTGCAAAGGGATTCTCCCAGGTCCCCGGCGTTGACTTCGACGAGACATTCGCACCGGTCGGGCGGTACACCACTGCCAGAGTGCTGTTGAGTCTTGTGGCTCACCACGACTGGGAGTGAGAGCAAATGGATGTGAATAATGTGTTCCTCCATGGACAGGTGGATGAGGAGATCTACATGATCTAGCCTCCCGGCTTTTCCGATGGCACTGACCGAGTCTGGCGACCGCTGAAGGCTCTCTATGGCCTGAAGTAGTCGCCACGGTGCTGGAACCAAGAGATCACGTCCACTCTTGAGAAAGGAGGCTACCGACGTAGTACGGTGGATCCATCACTCTTCGTCAGTCCACCCTCTGCCCCGTTCGTCGCTGTCCTCGTCTACGTGGATGACCTGCTGATAGCGTCGCCTAGTCAGACTGCTATCCAGTCAGTCGAGACACTCCTGCAGTCCAGCTCGTGTCTTCTTGGACATGAAGATTGAGCGTGATCGACAGCGTCGCACACTGCATGTGCATCAGTCTGGTTGTGTCGGGATGCTGGAGGAGCGTTTTGTGAATCTGTTGGTCATAGACTTCTCTGCATCCACGCCTATTACGCGCGCTGGGTAGTGAATTCTCATGTCAATAGACCCAGATTGTCTGGGGGAGCCTGTCGATGTCACACCATACCGCCGAGTCATGGGCTCCCTGATGTTCATCAGCACCACGACGCGCATTGATGTTGCCTTTGTTGTGAACTTGCTACACTTCTCAGAGCATCCACGTCACCTCCATCTGGAGGCTGCTCTGCGCGTTGTGCGGTATGTCGTGTCTACCCCACGCCTATACTCATGCTTTTACGCGCAACAATCTATGGTTGTTGATGGATACTCTCGCAGAGATTGGGCCTAAAATCGCAATGTGCGTAGCAGGTCCAAATGTACAATCGCAGAAGTCGAAACAACCGGTGAAAAATAGACTGACGGTGTTAGTCTATTTTCCACCACGATCCAATGTGATGTCCCACATGGAACGTCCATAGGAGAGTTCTCATTCCCTCAAAGTTGCCAGGCTCGTTGTTCTGTTCGCTCAGTTTGTGATGATGTGTTGTGAGGCAGTACGATGGACCCAGTTAGTAACGCTGGTTTTCATCTGGTTTTTGCTTTGGTTGCCTTGTTATTGAAGTTGGCTGGCTCCGTTTTAGTAGGAGTCCAAGCTTTCCTGCTCTTAAGGGAGGAAGGGTAGGAGGGGGTGAGAGAAATCGGGGAAGGAAGGTTAGCTGTAGGAACAGTGGGGTCAGCAAAAACAGGGTGGGGAAGAGGGAGGGGGGAGAGAGGAGAGGGAGGGAGAGGGAGATGGACACACAGAGGGAGTAGGGCAAGGGAGAGGGAGAGGGAGAAGTGGAAGGAGAGGGAGAGGAAGATGGAGAGGAAGGGGGAAGGAGGGAGAGTAGAAGGGCGGGGGTGCAGAGCGGGTAGGGAAAGGGCAGGGAGTAAGGGTGGACGAGGGCGAGGGGTGGGGGTTATGTAGAGGAGGAGAACGGGAGGCAGATGGGTGATGGGGAGGGAGAAAGGGTTTGGGCAGAGAGTGTGAGAGAGGGAGACGTGGAGAATTGAGTGTAAGGATTGCTAAAATGTATGCCTTTTTTTAGGCTAAAATCCTCAAAACGTGGTGTAAGGGTCGTATTCACAGCAGGAACGAACATGCAGTGGAAACTGCATCCAAAAATCCCGCAACATTTTCTTCTGTAATCGGCCCTCAAGCGCACAGGGATGAGGCCTGGGTGTGCTGCCGCTGCTCCTGCGGCTCGATTCCCTCGCCTCTGCCCACCACGACCACAGGCAGGCCGAACGTCACCCTCTTTGGAGTGCGCAAGGGGGAGGGCGTGTATGCGCCATGCGCGGCTGAGCCTTGTGCCTCCGTTTCGCGTCGCTCGTGCTGGAAGGAGCGCGAGTGGAACAGCACGTTGCGGCGCGCACGCGTCGGAGAGTTTGGGGGGAAGGTGTGGCGCAAGGGGGAGGAGGGAAGAGATGCGGCGCCGCGGCAGCTGTCTCCGGAGGAAGATGAAGGCGTGTGAGGGGAGAGGGGGCGGTTCTTGAGGATGGAACGAGGGAGAAGAGGGCTGCCCAAGCCCTCGCCCTTGCAGCAACAGCACGCTAGAGGAGCCGTTCTGCTCCTCGTGCTGCTGCTGCTGTCGCTGACGATGCTGCACGCGCCGCCGCTGCCGCTGCTGCTTCTGCTGCTGCTGCTGCTGCAGCGGTGGACGGTGGCCGGCATGTCGCCTGTGGAAGCGGACGTGGAGGGGGGGAGGGCCACGGTCTGCGCCTGCGACGCGCCGCGTCGGCCGTGTTCGGCTTCCTCTGACGGAGGACTTGAAAGGTCCGACTGCGGTGCAGCCGACGCGCTGGTCGCATCGAAGGGCGAGGCGCTAGGGGCGCGGGTCTGGCGCGATCTCGTGCGGGGACGACGGCGCTGCGGCGGCGACGACGGCGAGGAAGGCGGCTGGGAGCCGAAAAGCCTTTGGAAGAATTTCTCGTCGGCCGGGCTCCACAGTGGCTGCGACTCCGGCGTGTGCGCCATGCCGCCCGGCTGTCAGGTTGGCTAGGAAAGTACAGCCTGAGGATAGCTTGGGTGTGTGCAGCTGAGGATTGGTCCTGTGGAGTTACCCGTGATCTCAGGCGGCGGGCTGGCGATACTGCTAATGCCTCCGACCTACCGTCGAAATGTTCTTGCGCAGCCGAGTGGAGCAGGCGCTGGTTTCTGCGGTGGTGTGCACGTGGGATGGTGCGGCGCTGGTTGCGAAATGAGAGGGTCGTGGATCGATGTAGCATTTGAAGGCAGGACAAGACGGTGTTTGTGGATAAGATGGCGCTTGGAGGCACCAGCGACGGCGAAGAGGCACA
>SZWC01004594.1:90084-106771 GCA_023375785.1 Penium margaritaceum
TGAGAAAGTGCGTAGAAGCTTCCTAGCAACACGGCCGCTGACCGGGCGTCAGTGCCTAGTCAGACGGTGACGACAGTCACAGGTCGTACACACAGCGGCAAGGGTTTGGCTAGGAGACACAAGTCAAAGTGTCAGAATGCTTCAATATAGCATATGCAGAGAGAAATGACAACTGACAGGTCCAGGGCATAAATACCTGCCGCGGCGCACGGCGGGTGTCGCACGCGGCAGTCCAAGAGCTGTCCTAAAACCGGCCCAAAACCACTGTTTTGGCCGTAACTCTGCGCACACATGTCAGAATCCTACGCCGTCTGAACCTAGACGTGCAGAATCAAACGACGCACGCAAAGACTGGTCACATGCATGCATCCATCGACTGACAGCGAGTATATAATGCAAAAACATGCAAATGGGCCTCATGCCCAGTCCGCCGAAAGGCGTCTGCAAGACATGGACGGCACAGCAAGGAGTCCCGGTGACATCTGGGGCTCTGGAACAGTGGTCGGTCAGCTCCAGACGGGTAGTCCGCCGCCTGTCGTCGCGCCGGTGTCACCAGGGCCGCCTGCCTCAGGGATCTGCACGAGTATGGACACGGCCGAGTGGTCACAGTAAACTGTACAGGAACGGCACAAAGCACAACACATGAAACCAACAATGGAGGTCTCCGCAGGCACCGGTGCTAAAATGAGTCTAAGGCATGCAGGCCCATGTTGGAAGAGACATGAGCTCTGGTGGTGAGCGGGAGAAGTGCAGCGTCAAGATTTGGCTAAGTCTGGAACGAATGAATTAAGAACGAAGGAGATCGATACAATGAGCCCTACACTGAGCTTTTTTACTGGGGACTGGCGGCTAGTCCACCAGGCCCCGTCATCCCCGCCGCACCAAAAGGCACGGACGGGGAGTACACATGTCCCACAACATGAAACCACAAAACTGGAGGTCTCCCAAGGCTCCGGAACAGTCAACCGTGTGCCCGGGTCTCGACCGACAGGAAAATATCAAATATACCCCAAACACAACCAGAATATACGGTGACACACTAGCATCACGGTCTAGCCAAGCTAGGCAAGTTTAGGCCTCCCGAGACGCCGGAACATGTAACCGGGCGTCCGGGTCTCAGCCACACGCAGACTACACATGTCTGTCAAAAGGTCCCTAAGACTAGACCAATCAGTGCAGGGTCTCCCGTGGTACCGGCACAAACCACCGTGTACCCGGGTCTCGACCACAGAGAGAGTGGACAATCTGTCAGAGGCAATATGCAGTCAATCTTTGTGGGTCTCCCGGAGCACTGGCATAAACCACCAGGTGCCCGGGTCTCGACCACCGAGAAAACTCTACCAGACACATATGGGTAAACTGAGCTGCTAGAATGCATCATTCATGTCACAGAAGAAGTAATGTAGCCATCGGAGAACAATCAGCTCAAACTAGGAGACAAGGCTACATGATAGCTCAAAGCCCATACATCAACACTCCCCTGGGCTGCAAGAGCTGTCGACAAGGTACCAGCTGAGAAGATACAGATGCTCCCCCGTGATGAGAGAGTCCTGAGAACATGAATGCCAACCCCAATGTGCTAGGATGCATCTGCTCCCCCTGCATGCAGAAAGCTGTGAACCTATCGCCAAAAGATAACACTGCATCTCCTCCTGGCTCAAACAATCCTGGGAAGAACAATCCAACAGTGGACAAACCTGACAGTAGCTGGAGATGTGAGTACGTCATCAGAGAGATGAGGATGAGGCTACAATGACTAACATGTGCACAACTCACTCACGCACTCTCTAACGTCTGTCACTCACCACGTGGACGCTCTCAGAGATCCCAACTAGCAGGATCCTGGGTGTCACTCTCATCAGACTTAGAGGGTGCAGGAGTGGTGAAGACGCTGCCAAATGCTCCATGGCTGAGCGAGGAGAGAGAGGCTGATCCCCCCACATCTGGGAGGTGCCAGAGGTCCCAATCAGCAGACTCCGAAATAGTACAGGTGGAGAGGATGGTGTTGGAGGATCCTGGAGTGGAGAGTGGAGATGGAGCTGGAGCTTTGTGTGGGACACTCACTCCTGCAGTCGGTACAGAAACTGCACACTCCAATGTGCGCAGATGCTCCTGTGCTATAACCAACTCACCCTGGAGAAGAGAGGCGCGCTCACGCATCTTGGCATGATCCTCCTGAGTCACTGTGCGAAGCTCAAACTCAACATCCTCAAGCACTGCCATCATCTCACTGTACGTGGTGGATAAGGAGTCAACCACTCTCCGGAGTACCATTACCTCCATCTCTGCTGCTCGAAGCTGAGTGGCTGCAGGTGCTGTGCCTCCTGAAGCAAAATGTCTCAAGGTATCCAAGGACTGAGACAACGGGTCATCTGAAGGACGTGGATGCTGGACAACCTGTGAGGTAGGAGGCGTGCAAGACTCAGAGGTGGAGAGAGATGGTCAAGGTGTAAAGGAGAAGGATGTGGGTGAGCTGAAAGATGTCGCAAGGCTGTGTGATGTGTCGTCGCTGCTCAGTACATCAGGATCCCCATCCTGTGAGGGGCTGTCTGAGGGTGCTACGGAACTGGACTTGGAACCATCTGGGCTGTGTCCGCTACAGCCCTCAGCAAGTATCTCGGCTAACGTATCCTGTAGTGCACACAACCACCCCTCTGCATCCCTCAGCTCACACTCTCTAGACATCTCGATGTAACCGCTCCTCCCCATGTCTCCAACGAAGGTGTAACCTGGAGCATCCTCCGGTGGAGGAATGTCGCCGGACAATATCGCTCGGACGGTAGCGACGTACGTCTCCTGCGCACTGATCTGGGAACGAATATCGTCCTCCTCAGCTCGGCATCTCAGATAGGAATGACTAGCTGCTGTCCACCTGGTGAAGGGCACTAACTCTGCAGTCACCACCATAGGTGGGCAAGACGCCGACGCCCCCCGTAGATGTCTCTATTAGCTGCCACATAATCACTGACCAATGAGGGACCAACCAACACGACTGATGCGGTCGATGCAGCTGAGGCTGCCGATGTGGCTGCTACTGATGATGTAGCTGATGCTGCCAGTGGAGATGATGCTGCCGATGCAGCTGATGATGCAGATGCTGCCGGTGCTGCCGGTGCTGTGGGTGCTGCTGATGCAGCAGATGCTGATGATGCAGCTGGTGCTGTTGATGAAGCTGGTGCTGCTGATGTAGCGGACGGAATGGATGCTCGAGGTGCTGTAGAGGATGTCGATACAGTAGATGTAGCTGATGCCTCAACATGTGATGCTGCAGGAGATGTAGGTACTCTCGCTGGGGGAGAGGATGGAGCTGATGATCCTGAAAGTGCCAACACCGCCCATGCAGGGGATCCTGATGGAGACGTGGACCCCAGTGATGAAGCTGGGGATCCTGGTGGAGACGACGTGGTCAGTGAAACTAACGTGGCTAGAAGGGCTGGTGTGGAAGATGGAAGCGCTGGAGAGGCACCAGATACAGCTGGTGCCGTCGGTACTGAGGATGTAGTAGATGCACCTATCACAGGCGCCGCCGTAGTACCTACTGCTACCAAGGGCGTCGATGCAGCTAGTGGGGTCAATGTAGCGGATGAGACCAACTTTGAGGACAAAGCCAAGAGTCCAGAGGACGCTGATGCTACGAAAGCTACGGATGCTGCAGATGACGTCGATGCTGTGGCTGCTGGTGAAGAAGCAGATGGAGCAGGTGGTGCTGCTGGTGTAGAGAGGACTGATGCTGCTGATCTTGCTAAAGATGTAGACGCTAGGGAGGAAGCTGCTGCTGGAGCAACAACAGGTGGGGCAGCTGGTGCAACAAACGTAACTGTACCAGCTGAGGACTCTGGTACCGTAGATGATGCGGAAAGCGTGGATGTAGAATGTGTGGATATGTCTGATGCTGCTACTGCTGCTAAAGATGGAGAAGTTGTCGAGGATGCTGCTGCTGGCGAGGCAGCAGGTGAGGCAACTGGTGTAGCAAGTGCAGCTGTACCAGCCGATGCAGCTGGTACTGTAGAGGATGCGGGAAGCGTGGATGTAGACTGTGTGGATGTATCTGATGCTGCTACTGCTGCTAAACATGGAGAAGCTGTCGAGGATGCTGCTGCTGGCGAGGCAGCAGGTGAGGCAACTGGTGCAACAAGTGCAGCTGTACCAGCCGATGCAGCTGGTATTGTAGAGGATGCGGGAAGCGTGGATGTAGATTGTGTGGGTGTATCTGATGTCGCTACTGCTGCTGGACCTGATCCAACAGGTGCAGTGCTAGGTGCTCCTGCTCCATCCTCGGTGCTCACTGACATAGTCGATGTCGAAGTGGACGGATGCACACACCCCCCCTCAACCGGTGCAATGACAGAAGCCGGTGGAGATGAAGACGTGCCAGAGATGAGACGCACATGACGTGCTAGGCGATGACGACGTCGACGAGGTGGAGGTGGACTAGGAGGTGGCATGGCACCAGTGGAGCGGAGGATGGAGAGAATAGCTGCAGACTGAGACGGAAGGTCCAGTGCAGCCGGGAAAGGTCCCTCAGAAGAAGAGGAGGAAGATGAGGACGATGGTGTACAGGAAGAGTCAACCTGACGGGTGAAGACATGATCCCTGATCTGCTGCAGAATCTGTCGCAGACTCTGGAGCTCGGTGTACAAGACATCAAGAGCGCCAGTATGAGGACCGGACGAGTGAGGCAGGTCTGTCTGCTGCGGTGTGTGAGGGAGTTCACGAGGGGGGAGCCAGGGTGGAAGCCACCCACTGGGACGCAGGTGACACTGGCGCCAACCGTGGCGTCCATCGCCACAGAAGTGGCAGGCAAACCCACGAAGAGCGGGGTCCTGCCGTGGAAGAAGAGGACCACTCCTCTGAGAGTCATGGGGGTGAGAATGGAGAATGCCACGTCCCGGCGGCGTAACGACAGACCACGGGAGCGGCTGGAGAGCCGCATCACTAAGAGGTGGTGCTAGCGACCACCCATCAACCCATGAAGGCGTGGAATGATGCGGATGAGCGTGAAGAACGCAAGGGCTCGGTGATGGTGAGAAGGACCACGGAGAAGGCTGACCAGAGGGTGGAGGCGGTCCGTCCACCAGGCTGGCAGGCCGGTGCCATGGGTAAGCGTGCAGAGTGCTGGCTCCGGTCGGAGTAGGAGCCGACCACAGAGGGAGCTGGCCTGCAGGCCCATGAAAAGATGACGCCAAAGGCCGGGTCAAAGTGCCGATGGGCTGGTGACACGGCTGGGCGAGAGGAACGCTCTCTCCTGGTGGTGAAGGATCCGACCACAGGAGGGAAGGGCCAGCACCACCGTGAGGTGGTGGCGTCGGCGGTGTGATCACCGTGCCAGAAGGCAACCCGTGATGGGGGTGAGCGTGGGAGGTACTATGTCCTGACGGTGTGAGAACTGACCACGGGGGCACATGGCCGGGATGACCACGTAGAGGTGGTCCCGGCGGCGGCCTCAGTGTGTCTGAGGGTCGCAGATGAAGAGGGTGAGAGTGCACAACACCGTCAGTGGGTGAGGGAGAAAATCCCTGTGTGATGTAAGGGCCGGGAGGTGGCCCCCGCCACGGCAACATCGTGCCGAGAGGGATGATGAGATGTGATGACGTGAGAGAGTCTGGCACTGTCCCGAGGTATTGCAAAGATGCACGTCAAAGATCGCGGATGCAGTTGAATGAGGAAAAAGGAAAAAGGTTGTAGTGCATGGTAGAGATGCTGGTGCAAAAAGAAAGGAAAAAAAAGGAAGGAAGAAACAAGTAAAATAAAATAAAAGCTTGGCTCTATAGAGAAAGTTACAAAGCTACCCCCCTGGTTAACGGAGTGCCCAGGTTCTCGACTGCCCAGTTTTTTTTTCCTTTTTGGATGAAGTGGCCGGATCAAGTCCGGCGTGCGAAGTGAGGGTCGATTGGCAACCACCCACGATCGCGTGGGTGACTTCGCACCCACGCGAAATTCGTGGGTGGGTTTCGCCGCTCTGAGATGCCGACGGTGACGTCAGGGACTGCGCGAGAGCGAGGCTAGGAGCGAGCGAACGCAGGCAGGAGAGAGGACCGCGAGCGAGAGAGGGAGTGGCCGGGTCCGTGAGAGCGAGAGAGAGCCAGCAGACACTAGGTAGGGAGTCAGCAGGCGAGGGGGAGAGAGAGAGGTAGTGGGGTGAGAGAATCGGCGGCAGGCGAGGGGAGAGGCAGGGCAACAGAGAGGGAGAACAGGGGTTGTGGCGTCGGCAGCTGTTGCAACCGCGCTGCAGCAGGCTACACCAGCGCGGCTGCTGTCGCCACTGCCAGCAGTCACGCTGAGCAATGCGTCTGCTGCTCAGGGCGCAGACTGCTGTTGCCGCGCGTTGCTGCTGCAGCAAGTGGTGGCCAGTGACTGTACTGCGTGGCTGCAGCTGCTCGCAACGACTACCTGCAATGCCCGCAGCAGCTGCCGCTGCTTCCGTCGCTGCGCACGCGACTGCTACTGCTGCTGCTGCTGTTGTCTGCAAGTGCAGGCTGCTACACTGCTGACGCTGCTGCTGCGTGCTTGGGTGCAGCTGCTTGCACGCTGCTGCTGCTGGCTGCTGCTGCTGCTGTGCGGCTTTGGATGCAGCTGCTTGCATGCTGCTGCTGCTGGCTGCTGCAGGCTGCTTGGGCCTGCTGCGAACACACCTGCAGCTACACGCGCACTTCAAATGCAAACTGCTAACTGCTAAGGAAAGCGGTCGCTGCCGCTGCTAACGCTACTGCTGCTGCCGCGCACTGCAATGCACGCTATTGCTGCTGCTCGATGTGCACGCTGGTGCACACTGCTGTTGCGCACCGCGCACTGCTCATTGCCACTGCCAGTGCTAGTGCTGTTGCTGTTGCCGCGCTTGCACACCGCCAGTACGCTGCTTGCAATGCTGCTTGTGCTGGCAGCTTGCACGCTGCTTGCACGCCGCTTGTGCCGGCTGCTTGCACGCTGCATGCACGCCGCTTGCACGCTGCTTGCACACTTGTTACCTCATTCACTCACAACACACACGGGCCACCCAGAGAACATGAGTGATGTTGCTGCTGCCGGTGGGTGCTTCTGCCACCTAAACAGGAGTCATGGCAGCACTCGGCAGTCTAACACTTGGCCTTAACGTAAACCTGATTGGAGAACATCCTTGATGTGATTGTAGACACACGTGATGCTGTCGCAGGCACGTTTGTTGCTTCTTGCACTCTTGTGCCTGCGTGGCGCCACATGGCGCATCTCAGCTGCTTGTCCAGGCTGTTCTGCTGCTCTGCTGCTCACACGGCCCCCCTGTGCTCTGATACCATGCTAAAATGAGTCTAGGGCATGTAGGCCCATGTTGGAAGAGACATGAGCTCTGGTGGTGAGCGGGAGAAGTGCAGCGTCAAGATTTGGCTAAGTCTGGAACGAATGAATTAAGAACTAAGGAGAGCGATACAATGAGCCCTACACTGAGCTTTTAAACTGGGGACTGGCGGCTAGTCCACCAGGCCCCGTCATCCCCGCCGCACCAAAAGNTAGCCAAGCTAGGCAAGTTTAGGCCTCCCGAGACGCCGGAACATGTAACCGGGCGTCCGGGTCTCAGCCACACGCAGACTACACATGTCTGTCTAAAGGTCCCTAAGACTAGACCAATCAGTGCAGGGTCTCCCGTGGTACCGGCACAAACCACCGTGTACCCGGGTCTCGACCACAGAGAGAGTGGACAATCTGTCAGAGGCAATATGCAGTCAATCTTTGTGGGTCTCCCAGAGCACTGGCATAAACCACCAGGTGCCCGGGTCTCGACCACCGAGAAAACTCTACTAGACACATATGGGTAAACTGAGCTGCTAGAATGCATCATTCATGTCACAGAAGAAGTAATGTAGCCACCGGAGAACAATCAGCTCAAACTAGGAGACAAGGCTACATGATAGCTAAAAGCCCATACACCAACAACCGGAACAGTCAACCGTGTGCTCGGGACTCTACCGACAAAAAATCTATAATATACCCCAAAAGTATCGAGACTTTACAGTGACACCCTAGCATCACCGACTAGCCAGGCTAAGCAATTTTGGGCCTCCCGAGACACTAGAATAAGCAAACGGGTGTGCGGGTCTGAGCCACATGCAAACTACCGATGTCTGACCAAGGGTCAATAAGGATTGGGCCAATCAGTGTTGGGTCTCCCGAGATTCAGGTCTCCTCTAGGCACCGGAATATGTACCCGGGTGCCCGGGTCTCGACCCACCGAGAAAATGCAAGGAGCATGCAACAGTTGCACAAACAGTGTCCAGACATGGTTCGGAACTTTCCGAACCATCGGGAGCTCAACTACATTACAAGGTCTCCTCGAGACACTAGTACGGACCACCAAGTGTCCGGGTCTTGGCCACCGAGAAAACTCTAGCAGCTTCATACCCAAAAACCTGGATGCCGGAACATAGAAGGTGCATCACATTGGTAATACCTGTGATGCCTTTGTCACGGTGTGGAACGATGTCGGCTCAAAGCCCTGACAACAACAGTGGCCTCTGGCCTTGTTGCACACTCACCTCACTGATGCAAATGACGAACCAGAGAGAGACAACCCTGCTGACCGCTTCATCGTGGGTATGTCGCTACACGATTGCCAACTCATTGGATCAAGTGGCCAAGGAGCTTCACGAGCGTCTTCTTATCCCTTGTGCTTATGTTCGTGGTTGTCGTAAACTGAGCCGGGTGATTACCCAAAGCTGATCCTCAACAGTTTCTTAGACGGAGATATGCTTGAAAATTAGTTGATGGGTGAGTCGAATCCCCCAAACTCTAGGGTAGCAAGCTACAGCAAGCTCACCGCTCGCTTGCTCGCTACTCGTTGTTAACACCACTATGCCTTGTGACTCCAAAACTCTCACTCATGTTTTTCTATCACTCCTGCCATGCAACCATGGAGTTTCTTCGCCTCATGTGCCTCTTGTGTTAGCCTATTGTCCCCATTCAATCCATGAGGATCTCATACTGGTATCAGAGCAACTTCATAGGAGCAGGACAGACATCCCCGCAAATCCAAAACGTGGGCCGAGATCGTGGCCGCTACTCTTGGTGCCACACGTTGACCCACGCTGTGCGCATCTTGTCTTCGCAACTCAGGAGTGAACCAACTCTGCTTTTGTGGACCTCCACTCCCCTCCTTTTGCTTCCGCCCTGGACCGAGATCGTGACAATCTATAGCAAAGACGGGCAACCACGACTACACATTTGGCCGGCATTGATGTCGGCCCTGCACGTCAGCTACATGATTAGCAACAGTCGGCTGTGGCAACAGGCAGCTATAGCAGCCATCAATGAAAGTAACGTGCAACAATATTAATAGTGTGCTGCAGCAACAACAACAACTGTAGCCGAGCAGCAGTATCAGACTGCATCAATCGGCGGTACCACCGTGCAGCCACAACACTAATCTACAACAGCCGCAACTTCTGTTGAGGCTGAGCAACACTTCCACCAGTAACGGGGCAGTCCAGCCACGCACCCAAAAACCACTACAGCCGCCATCACTTGCGGGCCGCAATAACATCAACTGCTTCAGTGCAGTAACAGCCACTTTCAGCGTTAGCTGGCCACAACTACCCTACTGATCTTTGATTTTTTTTTTTTTCAAAATTGCTAATTATGTGTTCCATGATTTCGAACACAATTTTTGATGTTCCAGTTATTAAGGTAGTTCCTAGACTTTCGTTCAACGAAAAAGTCTGATCTTTAAATTCGACGAACCGGGTCAAATCCGTGCGCGAACGAGGATTTTTCCTCGTCGAGCGGGCGTCTGTGCATAGCGGATGAGCGAGAATACCATCCGCTCGCTGTCTGACAGGTCTGACGTGTCCTTTTTACACGTCAGAAAGGCCAGACAGCGGGTCTGTGAGGTGCGCGATAGCGCACTTTGAGTGTGAACCGACGTTTTTTGAATATTTTTTCTGGTTTTTGAGCTTGTATAACTCGCGACATGAACGATTTTTTTTTGTAGGCCTGTCAAAGTAATTGTTTAGGTGATGCTTAATCAATTCGTTCAAGAAAAAGTCCGTTCATGGAAAACCTCCAAACAATATTTATAATCGAAATCCAAGATCAGTAGGGTATTGTGCATTGCAACAACACTAGAAGTAGCAGCGGTGTAGCCTCAACAGACGGCTGCAGTAGCTCAACAGCGTGCAACAGCAGTAGCAACGGTGGCAGGTAGAGGTGTCCCTCTTTAGCCGTAACAACAGAAACGATGCACGACACCTAGCAGCAGCTCAGTAATGTCCAACAGTAATAGCAACGGTGGTAGGCACAACTACTCCTCTTTAGCCGTATTAACAGCACCACCTCGGTGGAACGAGAAGCCACACTGGCGAACTTCGAGGTACCCGGCGAAACGCGACCCCGGGGGTATTATGAGGATCGTTCGGTGCATCAGCGCCACACCTACGACTCTCATGCGACCGAGGCCACCTCAAATTTGTCTTCTTGTGCCATGCAACGTTCGATAAGATCCTCTCACCCACTCTGTTTTGGGGGGATCTAGCAGCAAGACGCCTCCAAGGCAGACGTCGCTACGGCAAAACTCTACGGGTTACTTCACCAATACACTATCGACCTCGCTTGCATGTTCACGCATGGTGCCTCTACTTTTATGGACGTTGATGCCACAACTGCCGCCATATTTGCAACTGTAGCTCGTACATCCCACGCCCCAGTCTCCATGTCAGTAGGTCGTGCCATGGAGGCTTAAACTGAGGCAGCAGTTGCAGTTGGACCTATTGGTGGAGGAGATACAGATCTTGGTACAAAGATATCTGCAGCCACATCTATTGTTGTCCCTATAACAGCCTTTACAACATTTGCTATCTCTTCAGCTGCATCGGCCATCCGCACGTCCACAGCTGGGGCCGTCACATCAGCTGCGTTTGCACCATCTGTCACCACCAGCCTTGTCACAGCCATTATCTCCATTGCAAATTTCATCACCACTATGGATGCGACCCTTACCATTGGTGCCCTTGTCCTAGGACTCCCTGAAGAATCCACATTATATGTTCTTTCTATCCCTGCAGGTGTCACTGTTCCTCCGCTTCTTGCCTTTCTCTGTAACCCCTCACCTCATACCATTGCGTGAGGGTTCTCTTTGCATGCGCCTCTCCTGCTGGTTCTCTACCTTTCCTCTCTCTCCGGTGTCTTACGTGTCTGACCGGGGCCGGGTTGTCCTGTAGTACACTTCCTACGTGCCTTGGGCACTCTCAGTTTTCCCATGCCCACTGGGACTAGGGAAACTTTGTCAGAATTTATTTTTCAGGACCTCGCCGCCATCACAATGCCTGGTGTTGACGAGTCAATCATAGCGGACCTGTAGCACCAACTGAAACTCGCTCGCGCGGCTTAGCGAGGATGAAGATTGCCCCAAGGTTACAAATGATAATTAAATTGCCTTTGCCGATGCCATTGCTGCTATTGTACTTAAGCACCTCCTCTCTATGTCAGTCCCATCCGCTATTGTTGCTACTCGCACCAGTGCTGGTACCACCTTCACACCATCTGCTGCTAGCATCGTTGTGGTGAACCCCGGTGTCATTCGACCTGCTGCCAACTCCCCCGCTGTCTCTTGTCAGCATGAATTCTTCTTCTAGCCTCCCGTCCTGGCCACTGGACTTGCCTTGTCCTCCTGGGGGACTCGCTTCAGTGCCTGGGCTCAAGGAGATTGCTTGTGGGAGTTTTACTTCCATGCGGTCCTGCCTTCTACACCTATCACTGACGAGTCCACTCATGCTGTCCGTGCCCTCATTACTACGATGACAGAGACCCTCATCGAAAATGTCGGCACCTAAAATGCTGATCCTGACATTCAGCGTCTAGCTAACCCAAGGAGTGCGTACACCATGTAGCGTCGTCGCACCACCATCAGTGGTCAGGCGGCCCAAAGTGCACTTATCGTGCAGTTCAACACGCTCTTGATGCAAGCGGATGAAACGGCTGACGGATGTTGGGAACGCGGTCTCAGACTGCTTTGCGAGCTTGGCGAGGCTACACCGGGTCAGCTATCAGCTGTGCACACGATTATCAACGTGTTGATTCCCGAGCCGTCCGACCTTCTCCACGACATCAAGGCTGATGAGCTGCAATGCCTCACCTCTCAGTCCATGCCTACCAAGTCCCTACCTGGTGTTGGTGCCCTCTAGGACTTCACCGCGGAGATGCTTACCGCCCGGTGGACCAGCCTCTAGATTAAACGTCTTCACCGCACAGCAGTGGCCAGAGTTGCCGCTACTACCACTACCTCCTGTCATTCCTCTGTCATTGCGTCCTACTTCTCCACCTCCTCTACATCCTCGACCTCTACAGCCATATCACTCATATCTCAGGGCCGTGGACGTGGACGGGGTCGTGGCCAGGACAAGGGGGCAAATACATTCCACCGTCTCGTGTTCCTTGTGCGGTTGTGTGCATGAACTGTGGATCAACCGAACATTTTTCTCATAAGTGCCCTGTGCCCCCTGACGACCTACCTACTTACTGGACACACACTAGCCGCTCCTCCTCTTTCTCCGCCGCCAGCTCCAGCTCCAACACAACTTCTCGGTCTACCATCTCCTCCTTTGCACATGCCTACTCCACCGATGGCATTCCATCCGCTCCTCCGTCGATCCCGTACCCCTGGGGATGGCTGTCGTCCCATGGAACGTCCATCTATGTTGGACCACCTTCCCCAGCCTACAGCACTTCCCCATGGTATCCTCCCTCGCCGGAGTCTTCCACCCCGTTCTCTGTGCCATCCATCAACGGTGAGCGCCAGTAAGAGGAGTTTCTTCTCAAGCATCTTCACCTTCGTGATTAGGGAGCTGAGAGTGTGGCTTTGTTGGCTAGAGGTCTTGCATGTCAGACTAACACTGTTCTTTGTTGGGATCCCCTCGGGTCATTCTATTGGGGTACAGGACGTGTCTGTCCCGTGGATCACGCATTAGCAGTCTGTCATTCCCCCTTGTCGCCGCACTATGTTTACCTCATTTCCCTCCTCAATTGGCATTGTTGCCACCTATGACGTCCTTCCTCATGTTTGTGTTTCTGGTAGCCTCTAGGTCCTTGACTCAGTAGCCACCCACAACATGACATCCGTCCATTCGGCCTTCGTCTCGTTGGGTCCCGTCCGCTCTGTTTGCTTGTGCGCTCTGGATCTGGCCAGTTACTTCCCATCGAGGACGTTGGCATTGACCATTTTGTTGGTCCTAGTGTGTTGTTTGTGCCTGACGTTGTGTACGTGCCTTCCTTAGAGCTCAGTGTGCTGTCGGTTTTCTCCCTCAATCATCAGGCCATGGACTTCTCAGCTAGTCAGGGTATTCGCATTGTCAATTTTTGTCCTTCGGGTTGCATTGTTTTACGGGATGTCAGATGTGACAAGCTTTGCCATGTGCCTCTCTTGAACCCTCTGCCTCATCTTTTGGGTTTTCTCTCGTTCATGCCGTACCCTCTCTCTCCCCTGATGCATCGCCGTCTTGGCCATGTGCACATAGATGTCATCACCAGCATGCTCTAGCTTCATACCACTATTGGCCTCTCCCTGTCCACTTTTCCTTTGCCTTGTTCCTTTGGCTGTCTTGACTATGCCTAGGAAAAATTACATTGCTCTCCTTTTGCCTCCTCTGATTTCCAGTCTTGTCACCCCCTTGACCTCGTTCATGCTGATGTCATGGGTCCCCTTCCCCATGAGTTCATTGGGAGTGTCGGGCTGTATGGTTCTTTGCCTTACTGATGATTTCTCTCGGTTCCACTAGATCTTCACTCTTTGTCAGGACAACGATGTTTGTGCAGTTATTGCGTCGTGGCTGGTGCAAGCTAAATGTTTGTGTGAACTCTCGTTGCTCGTCTTCCACAGTGACCGGGGTAGTGAGTTCCTCGGTTCCATTGCAAGGTTCCTTGAGTTCAAAGAGGTGTGTCTTGAGACATCGGCTCCCTACACACCCAAGTAGAACTGAGTGTCTGAGTGCTAGAATCAAACGCTTGCCAATGGTGCTCGTACATTGTTGTCTGAGTCTGGTCTCTCTCCTTTGTTCGCCTTTGAGGCCATGAGTTACTTGACCTGGGTCTAGAACCGTGTTCCGCACAGCCCTCTCCCTTGCGCCGTCACTCCTTTTTAGCGCTGGTACGGCACTCGTGCCAACCTTCGCCTTGCTCGGGTCTCGGGCAGTATTGCGTCTGTCTGGCTTCCTGAGGACCTTTGTGATGGGAAGCTCTTCCCGTGTGGGCACCTTTGTCCCTTCTTGGGTATTTCTGTCCAATCCAAAGCTTGAAAAGATTAGGAACCTGAGCACCAATGCGTTTTTGAGTTCAATAATACCCTTTTCTTCGAGTTCGTGTTTCTCAGTGGCCTCAGTTGTCACTTGTCCACTGCCTCCCTAGTGTCGCTTTCTCAGTTGTGGGAGAAGGTCGGCCCTGCGGTCCCTGCTATCCCTGTAGTCCCTACTACTCTTCCTTCCCAACAGCCTTCACCCCTGAAGTGTCCCTTGGTGTCTGGCATAGTGTCTACACCGGCCTTAGGATCACTCCCGTCCATGTCGTCTTGCTTGCTTAGAGCTCCGGTGTCCCATGTCCTGTCCTTGCCTGTCCCGTCGGAGTTCGTGTCTCCTACGCTCTCCTCTACAACCCCATCTATTCTGCTCACTCCTCTTGTATCCAGCTAGTGTGCCCCTTATCTGCTCCTGTCCTGTGATCCTCACGGCCCTGTACCCATCTCACCTTCTATCCGTGGCGTGCACCTCTGAGAGCTTCCTACATGCTCCTCCAATGTCTCAGCGTCCTCCGCCCTTCCTTCTCCGTCATAACCTATGCAGTCATTGGCGTTGCTGGCCGGCATGGACGCCTTGGGCTTGGCTACGAGGGTTGCTCAGCCTAGCTTTATCATTTGATATGCATTGCTCACGCTAGAGCATGATCACACACTTGATGCTGCCATCCTTGGTAGCGTCGTAGTGTGACATCCAACCGTTGTTACCACGTCCTCATTGCCTTATCCGACCACAGTTTGACAGGCACGTGCAACGTCTAATTCATATCAGTGGGAGGCTGCCATGCGAGACGAGCTGAGAGCTCTAGACGACCATGTTGTATATGAGGTAGTCGACACCAACGGAGTCCGGAGGCTGCACAAAGCCCTCTATGGCCTCAAGTATTTCCCACACTGTTGGAACATGGAGATCTCCTCCACTCTTGAGAGAGGTGGCTATAATCGTTGCACAGTAAATTCGGCGTTCTTCTTTCGTTCCCCAATTGAGCCCCTTGTAGCCAGTTTTGTCTACGTCAATGACCTGCTGATCGCCTCACCAGCACTGCGACTGTCAAGGTGTCATCGCTTACAAGATGAAGGATCTAGGCCAGGCACGAGTGTTCCTTGGTATGGAGCTCGAGCGCGATCGTTACCGTCGCACTCTGCATGTGGACCAGGCTGTCTATGTCCGCAGTTTAGGTGACCGCTTTGCATCCTTGCTGACCAATGTCCCCACAACCTCCATCCCAATGATCCCTGCGGATCAACGGCTACTGAAGTCTCTTGACTCAGCACAACTTACAAGATGAAGGATCTAGGCCAGGCACGAGTCTTCCTTGGTGTGGAGCTCGAGAGCGATCGTTACCATCGCAATCTGCATGTGGACCAGGCTGTCTGTTTCCGCAGTTTAGGTGACCGCTTTGCATCCTTGCCGACTGATGTCCCCACAGCCTCCATCCCAATGACCCCTGCGGATCAACGGCTACTGAAGTCTCTTGACTCAGCACAGCTGGGACGGACACTAGACGTTGCTGATTACCCCAGTGTGATCGGATATCTCATGTACCTTGTCTCCACCACATGAGCAGATGTGGTCTGTTCCGTGAACTTCCTAACTTGGTTCTCACAGCAGCCTCGCCAAAGACACCTTGACGCTGCACTGCACGTGGTCTGCTATGCACTCTCACAACACGAGCTGGCCTGTGTTGTCGCGCACAGCCCTCGCTGGATGTTGATGGGTACATTGACAGTGATTGGACACAAGACACAGATACACGTAGGCACTGGCTACATCTTCCTTGTCAGTGGGACAGCTGTCTCCTGGAAAAGTGGAAAACATGGATGTGTTGGAGGCTTCTCAAGAAAGGCTGAGTACGTCGCACTTGGTGCGACGTTCTCGGCCTGGTTCGTGTGAGAGCGTTTGTCTCTCCCGCGTACTGCACCAACTATGCATCCCCATCTGCTGCATCACACTATGCTACGACAGTTGATGCACGAAAGCAACTCCTGAGCACACACAAAGCACATCAACATCGAACACCACTTTGTGCACGAGCGCATTGCAGCTGGAGAGGTCCACGTTGTCTGGGTCAATTCTCATCAGCAGCATGCAGATCTTCTCACCAAGGCACTCAGCAATGGCATGTTCATGGCAATTGTGCATTCTGTTGGCTTGCCTTGTGCTCGTGAAGCCCCTGATTGACGAGGGTGGTTCTCTCTTGTGATGTATGAGTGGCATGCCTTGCTCGCCTTGGTCGCTTGTGTGTGGACTGCTTGTCTGTGGGTCATGGGGGAGTGTTGGTTATGAGTGTAAGGCAAGTGACCTCTTGACTGTGTACACACACACACACACACACACACACACACACACACACACACACACACACACACACACACACACACACACACACACACACACACACACACATACACACACACACACACACACACACACACACACACGCA
>SZWC01004594.1:117508-131903 GCA_023375785.1 Penium margaritaceum
CATGCACACACACACACACACACACACACACACATACACACACACACACACACACACACACACACACTGTTGGTTTTCGCGCATCTCTCATTGTACTCTGTTGTGTCCTCCTGGCTTGTGTACATCGGCGTGCAGATGACTGACGGCGAGACTCGAAGTTGCTGGAGTGTCGCTCGGTGGAGCCGACGCGCGCTGAGGCCCACACACCGTTTGCTGAAGCCTCCTCCCTACGGCGATGCGCTCAGCTCCATCGGCAGGCCTCCGCGGCGGTCGGGCTGCCGGCGGTCACTGCCACTGCAGATGCTGTTTCCATGCACTCAGCTTTGTTGCTGGTTGTGGCATTGCGTCTGCATCGCCATGCTATGCCTAGGGTCCATGTCTCTTGCTGTGTGGCCCTGCTTGGCGTCACTGACTGTCGTAGGCACTGCCCGGGTTCAGGCAGCCATAACTCTTTGCTACTATTTTTCTAGCTGATTCTGACCGCACGACTGCGCTCGCAGCGTCGGTATTATGGTACGGTCCAGCTTTTAGGCAAAACGGAGGACGCACGGGTTTTGGGCTGTCGGACGTGTGGCAGGGCTCACCGAGAAAACCCTGCCTGCCAGAAAATAGGTCTAGGACTATTTTCTGATTGGCTGGTTAGCTGAGTAACAAGTTCTACACTAGTGGGGGGGAGCTAGAACTTGGAGGGGTCTCCCATTGTTGCTCATTCTTCATTCCTAATCAGTCACTTTTAGTTTTCAGCTGCTTTCTGGCGCTAACACTGGCGCACACGTTTCTGAGTAACAAACCCAGAGCTTCCAGACTTAGACTCTAGAGCAGCAGACTGAGGGGGCAGCTGACTTAAGCAACGAGCGTGGAAGCCCGCACGCTGCATCAACAACGCTGCTGCCCCAACCTGCTGCCTAGNTTTTGGGCTGTCGGGCGTCTGGCAGGGCTCACCGAGAAAACCCTGCCTGCCAGAAAATAGGTCTAGGACTATTTTCTGATTGGCTGGTTAGCTGAGTAACAAGTTCTACACTAGTGGGGGGGAGCTAGAACTTGGAGGGGTCTCCCATTGTTGCTCATTCTTCATTCCTAATCAGTCACTTTTAGTTTTCAGCTGCTTTCTGGCGCTAACACTGGCGCACACGTTTCTGAGTAACAAACCCAGAGCTTCCAGACTTAGACTCTAGAGCAGCAGACTGAGGGGGCAGCTGACTTAAGCAACGAGCGTGGAAGCCCGCACGCTGCATCAACAACGCTGCTGCCCCAACCTGCTGCCTAGGTTCTCCAGCTTGGTATCAGAGCCAGAGCGTAGCAACAGCAGCAGAAGACTAGCGAAAGGTGCCAGACAACACCGGCGGACCCCCATACACGCCAGTGCAGGGGAAATGCTGCCGGATTTTTTCCGGCAGCATTGACCCGCCTGGTGGCGGCGTCAGATTTTTTCCCATGACCATTGGGCCAGGGAAAATGCTGCCGAAATTTTTATGCAGCACTGACCCCCACGCGTGACACGAGGAGGTGAGCGGCAGGCCGCGTCTGACACCTGCGGGCGACGACGCACGCTGCAACGTCACCCAGGTGCAGTGACTGGCACCAGCACGCAGCAGCAGCAACGTGCAGCAGCGGCAGCCGCAGGCAACGGCAGCGAGCAGTGGTTGCAGCAGCCAGCAGCAGCAGCAGGCAGAAGCAGCAGCTCGCAGCAGCCCGCAGCAGCAGCAACAGCAACAGCATCGCGCAGTAGCAGCCCGCAGCAGCAGCCTGCAGCAGCAGCGAGCAGCAGCCGCAGCTCGCACCAGCTACAGCAACGTGCAGCAGCAGCAGCGGGCTGCAGCAGCCGTAGTAGCGAGCCCCAGCAGCAACATTAGCGAGCAGCTGCTGGCAGCAGCCAGCCTCGGCTGGTGCTGCTCGCAGCCCACAGCGAGCGAGCAGCGAGCAGCAACCCGCTGCTGCCAGCGAGCAGCAGCTCACTGCTGCCAGCAAGCAGCAGCCCGCTGCTCGCAGCAGACAGCGGATGGCTGCCCGCTGTGACAAGAAAAACAAAACAAAAACGAGGAGAAAAAAAAATATCCCCCATCCCGCAGCCCGCAGTAGCAGTCCGCAACAGCAGCGAGTAGCAGCTGCAACACGCAGCAGCTACAACAGCGTACACCAGCAGCAACAGGCTGTAGCAGCCACAGTTTTCCGCAGCAGCAGCAGCTGTTGTTGTAATTGTAGCCGCAGCAATAGCAGCAGCAGCAGCAGCCGCAGCCGCAGCAGCAACAGCAGCAACTGTAGTAACAGCAGCAGCAGCAGCGACAGCAGCACCTGCATCAGCAACAGCATCAGTCGTAGCGGCAGCAGCACCAACAGCTGCAGTAGCAGCAGCATCAGTAGCTGCAGCGGCAGTAGCAGCAACAACAGCTGCAGCGGCTGCAGCAGCAGCAGCAGCAGTAGCAGCAACAGCAACAGCAGCAGCGGCCCCAACAACCACCGCTGCTGACGTCAGCATCCCGCTGCTAACGTCACTACTGACGTGATCAACAAAAAAACAAAAGGGTGAGAAATGGAAGGGGGAAGACAACCAAAGGGGTGGATAGAATTCCCACCGCCCCAAACCACTGCTGACATCATGAACACAAAGAAAAAAAAACAAGGGATACCAAACCATAGCTGGTAGCCCCGGTGGGGAGGGGTCCTCCTCTGTTAGGGGGACCCGTAGCCCCCCTTTCTTACAGCGACTGCAGCAGCAGCAGCAGCAACTGCACGAGGAGGAGCAGCAGTAGCAGCAGCAGCAACAGTAGCAACAGCAGCAGCAGCAGCCCACTGGTGTCGTTGGCGGCAACCCTGACCCCCTCGTTGCTCTTCAGCAACAGCTCGCCGCCTTGACGCAGCAGCTTGCAGCGCTACAGCCAGTAGCCTCCTAGACTGCAACCAGTGTGCCGCCGTCGTTCATCCCTCCAGGGCACGCCAGTCCAGCTGTGTCTACTGCCACGTACTACATGGCACAGCAGCAGACTCAGCGCCAGCGGCAGATAGTGACCTCCGTCCTTGGCCCCACTCTGGACGCCTGCCGCAGGCAAAAGGACTTTGAGACGCCGCCGCCGCCTATCAGGCCGGCGAGTAGTTCCGGAGCTGGGAACTCAGCTTCCGAATCTGGGTGCAAGGTGAGGGCCTGTGGGCATGCTACACCCTCCCTTATGACTCGACCCAGGTCGACCAGCTCTATGACGCTGGTCGCGCCGTCCGTGCCCTTGTCCCAGTCGCCCCTCCAGCTTCCCGCTTGGCCCTAGAGCCTTTCCTCGGCGACTTCACCTCTGGCAACATCCCAGACCTTGCAGCCGCATGGCACGTCCTCACCAGGCCCCATCGCCTATCCAGCGATGCTAAGATCAGCCGTCTGCTCCGGGAGTTCAACTTCCTGCATATGGGGGAGACCGAGACGGTCACTGCCTACTGGCAGCGGGCGGAGGACATCGTTCGTCGTCACGGCAAATCTGCTCCACCCCCTCTGTCCGCGCTCCTCACCATCAAGCGCGGCGCCTCCAGCGCGTACGCGGACGTCTTCGTGCACTACCCCCAGGACGTCCTCTCCACCATGGCGGCCCAGGGCACCCTCATGCCCTGGGCATATGAGCTCTTCCTCCGCATTGAGGAAGCTCGCCAGGAGGCCCAGCTCCATCGCGCGGAGGCTCTTGCATCCCCTGCCGTCGCCTCCCCTGCTGTTGCCTCCGTGGCCGTCGCCTTCCCCGCCGCAGCTACCTCATCGTCTTTGGGGAAGAAGAAGAAGAGCCGGAACAAGAAAGGCAAGGGTCCGCCGCAACACCAGCAATAACAGCCGTCGACCGGGTCCAGCGGTGGTGGCTCGGTCTGCCATAACTGTGGCCAGCCCGGGCACGGGTGGTACACGTGCCCTCTCCCAACGGACGAGGGGCGCGTCATCGCCACCATGCATCACTAGCGGGAGCTCCGTCTTGCCTTTGCCGCCGTCGTTGCTACTGACCCTGACAGTTCGACCTCGTCCAGCAGCTCCGCCACTCCGACAGCTCTGCCAGTCCCGCAGACACCCACACCGCAACAGTACTACCCACAGCCGTCGGCGCCTTCGTTCCCATCGCCGGCGCTGTCCCTCCCTTACCCGGGCTCCGGTGCCGTCACTCCGCACTCGGTCTACACTCCCGGGCTGTCCTCACGTGAGCGTCAGCTGGAGCAGTTCATTGCGCTCGAGCTCGGCCTGACGCGTCCTCCTCCCTAGGGAAGTGCGAGTTGCATCACCTCCTGCTCCCCTGCCCCGCCTTGCATGACTGAGACTGATCTATGGTCGTGTCCCGTTTCCTCGTCTGTCGCATTGTCTCCCGTGGTCTCCTCTACCCCTTCCTATGACAACGTTGCATGGCTTGACGATTGGCAGTCTCGGTTCGCGCCTCCTTCCACCACGTCCGCGTCCCTTGCCCGCTGCCATGTGAGCGTTAGCGATCTGGCGACCCCGGTCCAGGACCCCGCTGAGACCTGGATCATCGACTCTGGGGCCACGCATCACATGACGGCCTCTAGTGAGGCCTTCAGTATGCTCGGTCCTGTAGGCGATGTCTCCGCTGTCCGGACGGGCTCCGGACAGGTGTTGCCTGTCCATGGTGTTGGCGTTGTTCGTTTCTGTGGTACTGCCGGTGACGTCTTTCTCACTGACGTCCTCTTCGTCCCTGGTCTCGAGCTCAGCCTTCTGTCTGTCACTGCACTTGACCGCATGAGCATGGACGTTGTGCACTCACGTGGTGTTGGCACTGTGTCGCTGCGTCCGTCTGGTCTCGTAGTCCTGCACGCCACCGCCCGTGGCAACCTGTGGCATGTGTCCCGTCTCTCCTCCTCCCCTTCCGTCTCCTCCCCGTCGGCCGCCACAGGCCATGTGCTTGTCACCAGCACGCTTTCCCCTTCGCACAATTGCCTCTTGCACCACCGCCTTTCCCACGTCCACTTTGCCGCCGTTGACAGCATGCTCCACACCCAGCCGGCCAAGGGCGTTGACCCGGAGACTTTCCCCCTCCCGTGCCCCACTGAGTGCATTGATTGCGCTCAAGGGAAGATGCACCGGTCCACGTACCCTCTGTCTTCCTCCTGTACGTCCGCCCCTCTTGACCTTGTCCATTCGGACGTCATGGGCCCTCTCCCCACCGAGTCCATCAGCAAGCACGGCCGCTATGTCCTCACCCTCACTGACGACTACTCTCGCTATCCCTGGGTCTTCTGCCTTCGGCAGAAGAGCGATGTCGCCCGCACCATCCAGGACTGGCTTGTCCTTGCGGAGCGCGAGTGTGGCCGTCCTCTTCGCCGCTTTTGCTCCGATCGTGGTGGTGAGTACATGGGCGAGGCCACGACCTTTCTTGCCTCACGCGGCATCCACCATGAGACATCCGCGCCCTACACGCCCGCCCAGAACGGTGTTTCTGAACAGTGGAACCGTACCATGGCCGACGCCGTCCGCACCATGCGGGTCGAGTCCGGTCTCTCCGATGGCTTCTACTTTGAAGCCATGGCCTGCATGCCGTGGGTCTGGAACCGGATTCCCCACGGTCCCCTTCCTCGCCAGTCCACGCCTTACCAGCATTGGTGCGGTCAGCGCGCTGACCTCCGCCCGGCTCGCGTCTGGGGCTGCGTGGCCGTGGTGTGGCTGCCCGCCCCACAGCAGGGCGGCAAGCTCACCCCCCGCGGACGTCCCTGCACCTTCCTCGGTGTCTCTCGTCAGTCCAAGGCCTGGCGCTTCTGGGATCCCTCCCGGCACTGCATCGTCGAGTCCCGGAATGCACTCTTTTTCGAGGACCTGTTTCCTCGCGACCTCATTTGCTCCGGATCATCTGTGTCTATCCCTTCGCTTGGGGGAGTGAGTCCTTCCTCCGTCCTGTCGCTTCCGGGTGACACATCCCCCAGTCCCTCTGAGCCGACAGCCCCAGTCGCGTCCGTTGGTCCCTCCGGGCCAACAGTCCCAGTCGCGTCCGCTGGTCCCTCTGAGCCGGCAGCCCCAGTCGTGTCCGTTGGTCCCTCCGGGCCAACAGCCCCAGTCGCGTCTGCTGGTCCCTCTGACCGGCAGCCCCAGTCGCGTTTGCCGGCCCCTCCGAGCCCAAGGCCCCAGTCGTGTCCGCTGGTCTCTCTGAGCCAGCAGCCCCAGACGTGTCCGCTGGTCCCTCCGGGCCGGCAGCCCCTGCCGTGTCCGCTGGCCCCTCCGGTCTGGCAGTCCCAGACGCGGCGGCCAGTCCCTCCGGGCCAGCAGCCCCAGTCGCATCCGCTGGTCCCTCTGAACCAACAGCCCCAGTCGTGTCCGTTGGCCCCTCCGGTCCGGCAGTCCCAGACGCGCCCGCCAATCCCTCCGGGCCAACAGCCCCAGTCGCGTCCGCCGGCCCATCCGGGCCAGCTGCCCTGGTTGCATCCGCTGGCCCCTCCGGGCCAGCAACCTCGTCTGCCTCCATTGGCCCATCGGATTCAGTGCCATCTGCTGCCCTGCCACGCTACACACGTGGCCCAGGCGGCAACCTCCGACCTGGACCGTCGACGAGCGTGCGGTCTGTCGCACCACGCTCCGTGGCGCCTCGACCCCCCGTGGCTCCACGTGTCTCCTCCACTCCCACGGTCGTGAGTGGGGACCCTGGCACCAAGGCCTTCGGCTTGACTACCTCGGCCATCATTGTAGACCTTCACCCGGACTCCACACTGGGCTACGCTACGCTCCATCACGAGCATAGGCACGTTGTCGTGGCTGCACTCGCGCGCATCCCACTAGGGGCTCGAGATGCACACGCTCTCTCAGTCCGTTCCACAGCACGCTCGGCGGACCAAGCCACCCTACGCAAGGCATGAGCTTCTCCTGAGGCCGCACACTGGGACACTGCATGTGCCGATGAGATCGCTGCTATCCGACAGCATCATGTGTACGACCTCGTCGACCTTCCTCCAGGTCGGAAGGCCATCGGCACCAAGTGGGTTTTTCGGCGCAAGTGGAAGCCCGACGGGTCCTTGGACAAGTACAAGGCCCGCCTTACAGCCAAGGGGTTTGCCTCGATTCCTGGGGTCGACTACAACCAGATCTTTGCCCCAGTTGGCCGGTTCTCCACTAGCCGGGCGCTCTTCAGCCTGGTCGCCCAGCATGGGTGGGAGCTGCATCAGATGGATGTGAGTAACGCGTTTCTCCATGGCTCACTGGAGGGTGAGGAGCTCTACATGGTGCAACCCCAAGGCTTCGACGACGGCACTGGGAGATTCTGGTGACTGCGTAAGGCCCTCTATGGCCTGAAGCAGTGGCCTCGGTGCCGGAACCAAGAAATCAGCAGCACGCTCCTTCGGGGCGGACTCCAGCGCAGCACCGCTGACCCCGCACTGTTTGTCAGTCCGCGAGGCCAGACTTTCACCTCTCTTCTGGTTTACGTCAAAGATCTCCTCATTGCTTGGCCAGACACAGCTTCCATCCAGTGCGTCAAGGACTTGATGCATGCCGTCTACTAGATGAAGGATCTCGGATCTGCCAAAGTCTTCCTGAGCATGGAGCTCGAGCATGATCGCTCCCAGGACGTCCTGTACATCCACCAAGCCGCCTATGTGCAGACTCTGTCCACCCGCTTTGCGGAGGACCTGCCACTCGTGCCGAGCGCATCCTCACCCATGTCACCCAATTGCCAGGTGAAGCTGAAGAGTCCTGACCCAACTGTTGTGGGGGAGCCAGTTGACGTGACCACGTACCTGCGAGTCATCGGGTCACTGTTGTTCCTGGCGACGACGACGCGCCCAGACATCGTGTTCGCCGTCAACCTCATGGCCCAGTTCTCTCAGGAGCCGCATCAATTCCACTACGAGGCCACGATCCGAGTACTGCGCTATGTTGTCTCGACTCCTCGGCGAGGGCTCATGTTCCACCGTCAGCCGTCTGTGGTCGCGGTGGGATACACCGACAGTGAGTGGGCCGACAGTCCGGACGGTAAGAGTCGCACAGGCTGGATCTTTCTGAATGGCGGCACAGTCGTGTCCTAGCGCAGTGGCAAGCAGGGGTGCATTGCACGCAGCACTACTGAGGCTGAGTACGTGGCTCTTGGCTCAGGTGCATGTGAGAGTGTGTGGCTGCGTCGTTTGTTGTCCGATATCTGTCAGCCTGTCGCATCCATCATGTTGCATTTTGACAATGAGAGTGCCATGGCCATCGCCGACAATGACGACGTGCATCGCACACGCACAAAGCACATCAACGTTGAGTATCACTATGTGCGTTCGTTGTTGCATGACGCCAGCATCAACATCGTGTGGGTTGAGACAGCACGACAGTTGGCTGACTTCTTGACCAAGGCACTGAAGCGTGACTTGTTCAAGAAGGCTGTGAGTTCGGTCGGCGTGCATCCGTGAGTTGCTCTCTTTGTTCCTGCTTGCATCTCTGCGTGGTCTGGGGGAGTCTGGGTCGTTGTCTGTGTCTCTGCCCGCACATGTGCACTACGCCTATGAGTCATGGGGGAGTGCTGGTTTTCGCGCATCTCTCATTGTACTCTGTTGTGTCCTCCCGGCTTGTGTACATCGGCGTGCAGATGACTGACGGCGAGACTCGACACTGTTGGAGTGTCGCTCGGTGGAGCCGACGCGCGCTGAGGCACACACACCGTTCGCTGAAGCCTCCTCCCTACAGCGATGCGCTCAGCTCCATCGGCAGGCCTCCGCGGCGGTCGGGCTGCCGGCGGTCACTGCCACTGCAGATGCTGTTTCCATGCACTCAGCTTTGTTGCTGGTTGTGGCATTGCGTGTGCATCGCCATGCTATGCCTAGGGTCCATGTCTCCTGCTGTGTGGCCCTGCTTGGCGTCACTGACTGTCGTAGGCTCTGCCCGGGTTCGGACAGCCATAACTCTTTGCCGCTATTTTTCTAGCTGATTCTGACCGCGCGACTGCGTTTGCAGCGTCGGTATTATGGTATGGTCCAGTTTTCAGGCAAAACGGACGACGCCCGGGTTTTGGGCTGTCAGACGTCTGGCAGGGCTCACCGAGAAAACCCTGCCTGCCAGAAAATAGGTCTAGGACTATTTTTTGATTGGCTGGTTAGCTGAGTAACAAGTTCTACACTAGTGGGGGGGGGAGCTAGAACATGGAGGGGTCTCCCATTGTTGCTCAGTCACTTTCAGTTTTCAGCTGCTTTCTGGCGCAAACACTGGCGCGCGCGTTTCTGAGTAACAAACCCAGAGCTTCCAGACTTAGACTCCAGAGCAACAGACTGAGGGGGCAGCTGACTTAAGCAACGAGCGTGGAATTGGAAATATTTAAGGGCATGCAGGCCCATGCAAAAACGAACATGAGCTCTGTGTGTGAGTGCGATGCAAGACGGCAAGAATTTGGCTAAGTCTGGAACGCTAAATACAAAAGAACAAGGAGAGAGAACAAATGAGCCCCTAGCGGGCTTAAGTAGGGGCGCCGGCAGCTAGCCGCACTGGGCCCCGTCACTCGCGCTGAGCCCAAACGAGTCAGCGGGGAGAACACACTGCGTACACCACGATAATAACAACGATGGTCTCCTCGAGGCACCGGAACAGCTCTCCGAGTGCCCGGGTCTTGACCACCGAGAAAATAAGAGCAGTGCCAGAAAATCTCAGAATCAACGTCCAGACATCACACACAGCTTTCCGAACATCGAAAGCACTAGTACAGCCACCGGGTCTCCTCGTCGCACCGGTATAGTCCACCGGGTGCGTGTGTCTCAACCCACCGAGAAAACTCTCCTAGCTCCCGACAAGCCCACAGGGCTACCAGAACGCATCGACCGCATCTTGCCGGCGCTGTCGTAGGTGCTGGAGAAGTCTCGGTGCAGTCCGGAGGCCCGTCGTGTCGTCACGTCCTCCTCTACCATATGCCCCGGATGTGGGTATATCGGTAAACTAGCGGTGTCGGTCGTGACGGGTGGAAGCCACGCAAACCAACACTCCCCCTGGCTGACATAGCCGTCCATGCCAGAACGAATGAACGAAGGCATGGAACAAAAATGTGTGGCAAGCCATAACATGCATGAGTCAACTCACACAGACACACACACACACACACACACACACACACACTCATCTGCTATCCATCTAAGGTCTCCCTGGACACTGGCACAGCCCACCAAGTGTCTGGGTCTCGACCATAAGAGGAGTGATGCACACGCACACAAACCAGTGTAATGCACATCATACACATGTCAGAGGACAAGATGGTCTCCTCGTGACACTGGCNCCATGCAAACCAACACTCCCCCTGGTTGACATACCCGTCCACGCCAGAACAAATGAACGAAGGCATGGAACATCAATGTATGGCAAGCCATAACATGCATGAGTCAACTCACACAGACATACACACACACACACACACACACACACACTCATCTGCTATCCATCTAGGGTCTCCCTGGACACTGGCACAGCCCACCAAGTGTCTGGGTCTCGACCATAAGAGGAGTGATGCACACGCACACAAACCAGTGTAATGCACATCATACACATGTCAGAGGACAAGATGGTCTCCTCGTGACACTGCCGGTACCAGGGTCCGGGTCTCGACCGCTACAAGCAATCCAACAGAATTGTATCACCATCCAAACACAGGATCATGGGAGGATCTCATCGTAACACGGGTGCAACACACCACGTGTCCGGGTTTCGACCAACAGCTTGCATGCACATGCCACACACAGTATAGCCACACACCAAGACACACGATCACATGGTCTCCTCGTGACACTGGTACAATGCACCGAGTGTCCGGGTCTTTACCAATAGGGTGCTACCATGTACATACAGCTGTGCAGGCACGCAGCATGAGCCACATGCAGGATGCTGTAGATTCTCACAACAGAGCATGGACCTCGCCATGCATCTCCCATGACGTCGCGTCAGGTCGAGGTCCACACAACACTCCCCCTGGGCAGATGAACCTGGCAGCGATGTCCTCGATGGAGATGCTGATGTTGTAGCTGAACAGATCCTGGGCGATGAGTCATGTGGTGTGTCCAACATGTAGAGATAGCTCCCCCTGTCACGTGCGAGTCGAATCCCTCCCTCAAAGACGAAGTGGTGTCTCTGGCTACAACTCCTCACGTGAATCTGCATCATCTGGGGTATACCAGTCCTCGCGTGACTGCCAAGGGTCCCAACTCACAGTCTCTCCTGCCTCCGCACTGTCGCGACGCATCTGTGTACGCCGAAGGAACGGGAATGGGCGAGCAACACGCGTGCGTGGATGAAGTGGCGGAGCTGGCCTCCGATACGGGATAGCACATCCTGAGACACAATGGTGTACTACTAGAAGAGGAGAGCTGGAGTGACGAACCGGATCACCACTCGTGGATGAAGATGACGATGGGGCAGGTGAGTCGGGTGGATGAAGGTGCGTGACGGCAGTAGTAGAAGAAGGAGGAGCGATGATGGGGTCGACAGGAGTGAGGATGGCGGAAGCCGAAGGCACGCTCACCTGTCCTATTATAGTGTCCCCAACGGACGTCATACTCGGAGCTCGTACAAGATCCTCCCCGGGTATAGGTGTGCCAGATGCTGCTGGCGGAAGGCTCTTGCCGATAACAGTGATGCTGCCCTCCTCTGAGAATCGCTCACGCGCTGCCATCATCTCCCGCTGTAGCATGACTACACGCTCCTGCAGATCAACATAATCTGCCTCGGACATGTCGAGGTGGCCCATATCGACCTGGTGTAGAATAAACTCTGCCTCACTGGATGCTGCACATGCAGATTGCAAAACTCATGAGTAGAGCGCCACCTGCATCTCTGCTGCTGAAGAGGATGGAACTGGTGCTGCTGCATCCCCCTGGGGGCCAACCAAGCTCGCAATGTGCTGAGACGCTGGAACATCGGATGCAGCTGCAGGTGTCGCATCCACATCACAGCTCGTGTCTGTCATGCGAGGAGTGAGTGGTCGCATGCCGAGAGAGAATGAGAAGGAGGAGTCGTCAGAGTCCGTAGAGCATGTGGAAACGTCGTCCGTGTAGGTACTGCCACTCTCGGCGTCGATGTGATCGGTAGGGTCACCAACAGGTGAAACCGAGGGGGCAGAACTCAGCTCCTGCTGACGAGGTGACTCCATCTGCATGTATGGATCTGCTCTGGTATCCTCGACTGCCGCCATAATGGACACAGGTGTACAGGGCTCTGGCTCAACAATGTCTGTCAAGTCGACCAACAAGCGCAGCTGGCGCTCACGCACTATCTCGCCGGGAAGGCTGGTCGCTGCCACCTGCTCAATAATGGAGTGAAGACCACCATCTGACTCCGTCATGTGTGTCGGTGCCTCGTCCTGTGCACGGGACGTAGAATCAGGGAACATGGGTGACTCCTGACGCTGAAGCTGGTGCTCAGGTAGCGCAGGTGACACGGTGAAGCCTGCTGAGTCTGCAGCACGTGTCCCAATGACACATCTCAGAACTGCTGCTCTCAAGAATTCCTCAACCTCCAAAAGACCAACCGGCCAACTCTGCTCATGCACTGCGACTGTTGTTGTACTGGAGTGAATCTCGTGCGCCAACGCCCCCGAAGATCCGTGTGGGGTATCCCGATCCGCGCGGGACTCCTGTGCCACCGCGAGGCCGCTACCAGTCGGAGTCGCAAGTGGCACCGCCAAGGCACGCGAGACCTGCACTCCTCTTGATGCAACCTACTGCTACAGAATGTCCGACTTCTACCCCAGCGTAGATGTCGACCTCAATGACATGCACGTCCCAAGCACCCCAACATCCGCCGGACTGGTGTGAGTCTGCTGCACACTCTCCACCAAAAGTGTGGTAGATGCATCTCGATCCGTACGAGACTCCTGTGCCACCCCTGGGCCGCCACCGGTCGGAGCCGCTAGTGGCACCGTCCAAGGACGCCGTGTTTGCGCTCCTGATTTCACCTGCTACACCATGAACGCCATGTCGCGGTCAGACTCCACGCCATGTGCTGTCACCGTATCATCTGAGTCTGCCTGAGCTGACGCTCAGGCAGCACGGCCCGGCGCGAGTGCGGATCCTGTCGCTACGGTCACATCAGGGAATGCGCGGTGAGCACACTCCCCCTCGATAGGTACAGCAACGGAGGCCGAGGAGGTGGAGGATGTATCAAAACTGGCGTGAGCACGTCGTGCGGAGCGCTGACGCCGACGTCGCAGAGTCACTCGACTGGAACGACTGCATGAAGGCATGTCATCGCGAGATGGCGTCGTGGTCACAGAGTGAAGGATCGACAGGATGGTGGTAGCCTGGGACTCGCTGGCAGGTGGAGCTGAAGGTACACCATCCGAAGAGGAAGGAGGAGAGGATGGAGGAGATGTGATCGAAGAGGCCGTCGAAAAACGAGTAGCAGAAGCACGCTCAGTGACGACGAGGTCACAAAACCGCTGCACCGTCTGCCGGAGGCCGTGGATCTCGGCGAATATGCTCGCCAGAGGTCCAGCTAGGGGATCTACCAACGTCGGTAGATCCGTATGCTTTGGAGGACACAGGCTCGGACGAGGCTGTAGCCAAGGTGGATGCCAACCGGGAGGGCGCGTCCAATAGCGACGCCAACCATGACGTCCATCACCACAATAGTAACAGGCGAACGCGCAAGGCGCCTGCTCAGATGTCCGCGCACTCATCTCGTGCGCTGGACGATGGATAGGTACCCACCTACTCCCGGTGGTAACCACCAAGCCACGGGAGAGAACGAGGCCAGTAGGTACAGTCACTCCTGGAGGTCACGGCGTCCGGGTCAGCAAACGTGACCAGACGGATGAGCTGCACTACCACAGCGCGCCCGGAGAATACGGTCTGACTAACTGCGGCCACTAATGCTGCTGCCACTAATAAAGCGAAGACTGCTCCAAGACTAGAAGGGCTGGCGGCTGCAGGTGTGGCTGCTGCTCCAAACCGTAGACAACCCAGCCCTCGGAGATGGTAAGACTCGAATCCACCGTCGATCCTACGGGGTGAAGTGCGCGCAACAATCCACGGGCCCCAGGAAGACGCCGGTCCAGGACGCGTCTTGAAGCGGAGATCGCCGCCGACGACCGTCCGATGTCGGCTGAGAAGGCGAAAGTGCAAGCTGTCGCGCAGCCGCCGCACTATGTAGTCGTCGACACTCCACCGCCGGATGCTGCTATTGCGGCTATGAGAGCTGCTGTTGCTGCGGCGGTAGTAGTTGGAAGATGATCCTTTTTCTTTTACTTTTTTTTTCCTTGCCCACGGCCACCCCCCTCCTTTTTCCTTTGCCCTCAGCCTCCACCCCTTTTTTTTTCTAGGTCTCCCCTCTGCTCGTCTTAGGCCCTCGCCTGTTTTTTTGTTGCTTTCTCTTTTGTTTTCACTCGCTTTCAGGCGTACCCCTTTTCGTATTTTTGTTACTCGCCCCCCCCCTTTTCTCGATTGCCCGTAAGGTGGGCGAACGGAGAAAATAAAGAGAGGGGGGGGGGGGGGGGGGGGG
>SZWC01004594.1:155727-166751 GCA_023375785.1 Penium margaritaceum
TGTGTGTGGGGTTTGGTGGCTGTAGCGTGGACCAGGCCACACCCACCACGCCAAACCACGCCAAGGCATGCACAGCATCGCATCTGCGGCAAGTGCACGCCACTTGGCGTGTGGCGACTACCACGCCGCTGCAGCGCAGGTGCAGTCGCAGGAACCGCCTTGCTACGCCGCGCAACCAGTGTGAGGACATTGCCACGCCATGCCACGTCCGACGTGACCAGATGACGCCAACAAGCAACAACTGACAACAGCAGGCAACAACTGACAACAGCAGGCAACAACTGACAACAGCAGGCGACAACTGATAACAGCAGGCGACAACTGATAACAGCAGGCGACAACTGATAACAGCAGGCGACGACTGATAACAGCAGGCAACGACTGATAACAGCAGGCAACAACTGATAACAGCAGGCAACAACTGATAACAGCAGGCGGCGGAAGACAGTCCGAGCGACAAGCACCGGCAGCGAGAGGCCAACACCAACGTACCCGGCCTGCTGCTGCTGCTGCTTCTGCTGCTGCTGCTGGTTGTGGTGCTGCTGCTGCTGCTGCTGCTGCTGGTTGTGGTGCTGCTGCTGCTGCTGCTGCTGGTTGTGGTGCTGCTGCTGCTGCTGCTGGTTGAGGTGCTGGTGCTGCTGCTGCTGCTGGTCTTGGTGCTGGTGCTTCTGGTGCTTTCGGTGGAGGCAATGGCGCAGCAGCAGCAGTGCGAGTACAGCTACAGGCACGCTGGAGTATATCCCGTACAGCACGCCTGTTGGTTGCGGCCATGGCTGCGGCTTCAGATGCGGCGGCACCAGCGAGTGCGCAGCTTAGTGGGTACAGCCCGATGACGACTGCAGTCGACGAGAGGCCTTCAACTGGTGACTGTTCGTCCACTACACTGGCCTCGGAAAAGACGGGAAGCACGAGCCAGACATGAATGCGCCAAATTGCCCACACGGCCTATTTTCTGTTGTGGTCTGCGACGCGGGGCCCCAGCATCACATCCGTGTGCTAGGTGTCTCTATCGCAGGGCAGCGCTTCCGCTGATACGCCCAGCGTGATGTGGGTGGTTCACAGGTGGAAGGTGGGAGAAGAATCTGAGGAATAAGGAAAATCAAATAATTTGTAATGGGAAGTAAGTGTACTTCGATGACAAGTGCTGGAAATGTCGAGCACATAGACACAATAACAAAAAAAAACACAAGAGGCGGATGTTGCACGCAAAGCGTGCATAGGCTTACGTAGTAACCGTTAGTGTACATGTATGTCCATCTTACCTTTGTATGTATTTTTAAAGGACTCATTTGCCTTTTGCCGTTTGCCCTTTGCCTTTTTTCCTATTGCCTTTTGCCTTTTCCCTTTTCCCTTTCGCCTTTCTCCTTTTGCCTTTTGCCTCTTGCCTTTTGCCTTTTGCCTTTTTGCCTTTTACGTTGTGCCTTTTGCCTTGTCCCTTTTGCCTTTTGCCTCTTGCCTTATGCCTAATGCCTTTTGCATTTTTCCTTTTCGCGTTTGCCTTTTGCATCTCGCCTTTTTCCTTTCGCCTTATGCCTTTCTCCTTTTGCCTTTTGCCTTTTGCATTTTCCTTTTGCCTTTTTTCTTTTTGCCTTTTTCCTTTCGCCTTATTCCTTTCACCTTTTGCCTTTCACCTTTTGCCTTTCGCCTTTTGCCTTTTGCCTTTTGCCTTTTGCCTTTTGCCTTTTGCAAAGGCACTTCCAGGCATTGTCAAGCATTGCCCAGACATTGCCCAGCCATTAACATGCATTGCCAGGCATTGGCAAATGTTGTCCACGCATTGCCAGGCATTGCGAGGCATTCCAGAGTTGTGCCAGGGTTGTGCCACAGTTATGCCATAGTTGTGCCACTGTTGTGCCAGAGTTGTGCCGGACTTGTGCAGAGTTGTGCCATAGTTAAGCCAGAGATGTGCCAGAGTTCTGCCAAAGTTGTGCCAAAGTTGTGCCAGAGTTGTGCCAGAGTTAAGCTAGAAAACCTAGGCAGCAGGTTGGGGCAACGGCGTTGTTGATGCAGCGTGCGGGCTTCCACGCTCGTTGCTTAAGTCAGCTGCCCCCTCAGTCTGCTGCTCTAGAGTCTAAGTCTGGAAGCTCTGGGTTTGTTACTCAGAAATGCGCGCGCCAGAGTTAGCGCCAAAAAGCAGCTGAAAACTGAAAGTAACTGGTTAGGAACGAAGAATAAGCAACAATGAGAGACCCCTCCAAGTTCTAGCTCCCCCCCACTAGTGTAGAACTTGTTACTCAGCTAACCAGCCAATCAGAAAATAGCTCTGGACCTATTTTCTTGGCAGGCAGGATTTTCTCGGTGAGCCCTGCCAGACGCCCGACAGCCCAAAACCCGGACGTCGTCCGTTTTGCCTGAAAACTGGACCATACCATAATACCAACGCTGCGAACGCAGTCGTCCGGTCAGAATCAGCTAGAAAAATAGTAGCAAAGAGTTATGGCTGCCCAAACCCGGGCAGTGCCTACGGTGGTCCATGATGCCGAACAGGGCCATACAGCATGCAACAAGGACCCTAGGCAGAGCATGACGATGCAGACGCGACGGGGCGCGCTGGACGCATGCAGACAGCAACTGCGGTGGCAGTGACCGCCGGCAGCACGACCGCCGAGGAGGCCTGCCGATGGAGCTGAGCACGTCGCCGGAGAGAGGAGGCTCTAGCGAACTGCGAGTAGACCTCAGCGTGCGTCGGCTCCACCGGATGACACTCCATCAGCGTCGAGTCTCACCGTCAGTCATCTGCACGCCGATGTACACAAGCCGGGAGGACACAACAGAGCACAATGAGGGATTCGCAAAAAACCAACACTCCCCCATGACTCACAGGCGTAGTGTACATGGGCGGGCAGAGAAATGGTCAACATCCAGACTCCTCCATGGTACGCAGAGACGCAGGCAGAGACAAAGAGGGCAACTCACGGACGCACGCCGACTGAACTCACAGCCTTCTTGAACGAGTCCCGCTTCAGTGCCTTGGTCAGGAAGTCAGCCAGCTACCGTGCTGTCTCAACCCATACGATGCTGATGCTGCCGTCATGCAACAACGAACTCACATAGTGATACTCAACATTGATGTGCTTTGTGCGTGTGTGATGCATACCGTCATTGTCGGCGATGGCCATGGCACTCTCATTGTCACAATGCAAGGTGATGGATGCGACAGACTGACGCAAGTCGGACAGCTAACGACGCAACCACACACTCTCACAGGCGCTTGAGCCAAGGGCCACGTACTCAGCCTCAGCAGTGTTGCGTGCAATGCACCCCTGCTTGCCACTGCGCCAGGACACAGCTGTGCTGCCGACCAGAAAGATCCAGCCCGTGCGACTCTTACCGTCTGGACTGCCGGCCCAGTCACTGTTGGTGTAGCCCATTGCGACGACGGACGGCTGACGGCGGAACATGAGACCTCGCCGAGGGGTCGAGACGACATAGCGCAGCACTCGGATCGCGGCCTCGAAGTGGAGGAGACGCGGCTCCTGAGAGAACTGGGCTAGGAGGTTGATGGCGAACGCGATGTCTGGACGCGTCGTCGTCGCCAGGAACATCAGTGACCCGATGACCCGCAGATACGTGGTCACATCAACTGGCTCCCCCACAACAGCTGGGTCATGACTCTTCAGCTTCACCTGGCCATCGGGTGACATGGATGAAGATGGTCCGGGCAGGTCCTCGGTGAAGCGAGAGGACAGGGTCTGCACATAGGCAGCCTGGTGGACGTGCGGGATGTCCTGGGAGCGATCATGCTCGAGCTCCATGCCCAGGAAGACTCGGGCAGACCCGAGATCCTTCATCTGGTAGGCGGCGTGCAACAAGTCCTTGACACGCTGGATGGCGGCCGTGTCTGGCGACGCAATGAGGAGCGCGGATAGAGGGGGCGGAGCAGATTTGCCGAGTCGACGGAGGATGTCCTCCGCCCGTTGCCAGTAGGCAGTGACCGTCTCGGTCTCCCCCATGTGCAGGGAGTTGAACTCCCGGAGCAGACGACTGATCTCAACGTCGCTGGACAGGCGATGGGGCCTGGTGAGGACGTGCCATGCGGCTGCAGGGTCTGGGATGTCGCCAGCGGTGAAGTCGCTGAGGAAGGGCTCCAGGGCAAGGCGGGAAGCTGGGGGGGCGACTGGGACAAGGGCACGGACGGCGCGACCAGCGTCATACAGCTGATCGGCATGGGTGGAGTCGTAAGGGAGGGTGTAGTAGGCCCACAGACCCTCACCCTGCGCCCAGATCCGGAAGCTGAGCTCCCAGCTCCGGAATTGCTCGCCGGCCTGAAGTGGCGGCGGCGGCGTCTCAAAGTCCTTCTGCCTGCGGCCGGCACCCAGAGTGGGGCCAAGGACGGAGGTCACTGTCTGCCATTGGCGCTGAGTCTGCTGCTGTGCCAGGAAGTACGTGGCAGCGGACAAAGCGGGGCTAGCGTGCCCTGGAGGGATGAACGACGGCAGCACACTGGTGGCGGTCTGGGAGGCGACTGGCTATAGCGCTGCAAGCTGCTGCGTCAAGGCGGCGAGCTGTTGCTGAAGAGCAACGAGGGGGTCAGGGTTGCCGCTAACGCTACCAATGGGCTGCTGCTGTTGCTGCTGCTGCAGCGGCGGTGGCTGCTGCTGCTGAGGCGGCGGCGGCTGCTCACGCTGCTGCTGCTGCTTCGGCTGCTGCTGCTGCGGCGGCGGTGGCTACTGTTGCCGTGGCGGCGGCGGCTGCTCCTGCTGCTGTGGCGGCGGTGGTTGCTACTGCTGCGGCGGCGACGGCTGCTGCTGCTGCAGCGGCGGCGGGTGCTGCTGCTGCTGCTGCTGCAGTCGCTGCAAGAAAGGAGGGGTAGGGGTCCCCCCAACAGAGGAGGACCCCTCCTCGCCGGGACTACTAGCCATGATTTAGTGTCCCTTGTGTTTTCTTTTTTTTTGTTGTCTTTGTGTTGCTGATGTCAGCAGTAGCTTGGGGCAGTGGGGATTCTACCCACCCCTTTGGTCTTCCCCCTTTCCCCTTTTTCCCCCCTCCTTTTTTTTGTTGATGATGTCAGCAATGACGTCAGCAGTGATATCAGCAGAGGGGTGCTGACATCAGCAGCGGCGGTTGTTGGGGCCGCCGCTACTACTGTTGCTGCTGATGCTATTGCAGCCGCTACTGCTGCTGCTGTTGCTGCTGCTGCTGCTACTGCTGCTGCTGTTGCTGTTTGCTGCTGCTACTGTTGCTGCGTTGTTGCTGCTGCTGCTGCTGCTACAGTTGCTGCTGCTGTTGTTGTTGCTGCTGCTGCTGCTGCTGCTGTTGCTACTGCTGCTGCTGCTGCTGCTGCTGCTGTTTGCTACTGCTGCTGCTGCTGCTGTTGTTGCTGTTGCTGCTGTAGTTGCAGCTGCAGCTGCTGTTTCTGCGAGCTCCTGTGGCTGTTGTGGCTGCTGCAGCTCGCTGCTGCTGATGCGTGCTGCTCCAGCTGCTGCGTCCTGCAGCAGCTGCTCGCTGCTGCTGCGGGCTGCTGCAGCGAGCTGCGTGGGTGGGGGAATTTTGTTGTTGCCTTTTTTGTTTTTTTTTTCTTGTCACAGCGGGCAGCAGCCCGCTGTCTGCTGCGAGCAGCGGGCTGCTGCTCGCTTGGCAGCAGCGAGCTGCTGCTCGCTGGCAGCAGCGGGCTGCTGCTCGCTGCTCGCTCGCTGCGAGCAGCGAGCAGCAGCAGCCGCGGCTGGCAGCTGCCAGCTGCTGCTCGCTGCTGCTGCTGCTGCAGCTCGCTGCTGCTACAGCTCGCTGCAGCAACTGCTGCAGCTCACTGCAGTAGCTGCTGCAGCTCGCTGCTACTGCTGCACGCTGCTGCAGCTGCTACGTCTGCGGCTGCTGCTTGCTGCCGCTGTGGGCTGCTGCTACGGGCTGCTGCTGCGCGCTGCTGCTGCTGCTGCACGCTGCTGCTGCAGCTGCTGCGAGCTGCTGATGCTGCGGGCTGCTGCGAGCTGCTGCTTCTGCCTGCTGCTGCTGCACGCAGGTGCTGCTGGCTGCTGTTGCGGCTGCTCGCTGCCGTTGCCTGCAGCTGACGGTGGTGCCAGTCACTGCACCTGGGTGACGTTGCCGCTTGCGTCGTCGCCCGCAGATGTCAGACGCCGCCTGCCGCTCACCTCCTCGCGTCACGCGTGGGGGTCAGTGCTGCCGAAAAAATTTCGGCAACATTTCCCCTCGCCCAGTGGCCGTGGGAATAAATCTGACGCTGCCACCAGGCGGGACAATGCTGCCGGAAAAAATCCGGCAGCATTTCCCCTGCACTAGCGCGTATGGGGGTCCGCCGGCGTTGTCTGGCACCTGTTCGCCAGTCTTCTGCTGCTGCTGCTGCGCTCTGGCTCTGATACCAAGCTAGAAAACCTAGGCAGCAGGTTGGGGCAGCAGCGTTGTTAATGCAGCGTGCGGGCTTCCACGCTCGTTGCTTAAGTCAGCTGGCCCCTCAGTCTGCTGCTCTAGAGTCTAAGTCTGGAAGCTCTGGGTTTGTTACTCAGAAATGCGCGCGCCAGAGTTAGCGCCAAGAAGCAGCTGAAAACTGAAAGTAACTAGTTAGGAATGAAGAATATGCAACAATGAGAGACCCCTCCAAGTTCTAGCTCCCTCCCACTAGTGTAGAACTTGTTACTCAGCTAACCAGCCAATCAGAAAATAGCTCTGGACCTATTTTCTTGGCAGGCAGGGTTTTCTCGGTGAGCCCTGCCAGACGCCCGACAGCCCAAAACCCGGGCGTCATCCGTTTTGCCTGAAAACTGGACCATACCATAATACCGACGCTGCGAACGCAGTCGTGCGGTCAGAATCAGCTAGAAAAATAGTAGCAAAGAGTTATGGCTGCCCGAACCCGGGCAGTGCCTACGGTGGTCCATGATGCCGAACAGGGCCATACAGCATGCAACAAGGACCCTAGGCAGAGCATGACGATGCAGACGCGACGGGACGCGCTGGACGCATGCAGACAGCAACTGCGGTGGCAGTGACCGCCGGCAGCACGACCGCCGAGGAGGCCTGCCAATGGAGCTGAGCACGTCGCCGGAGAGAGGAGGCTCTAGCGAACTGCGAGTAGACCTCAGCGTGCGTCGGCTCCACCGGATGACACTCCATCAGCATCGAGTCTCGCCGTCAATCATCTGCACGCCGATGTACACAAGCCGGGAGGACACAACAGAGCACAATGAGGGATGCGCAAAAAACCAACAAGTTGTACCAGAGTTGTGCAAGAGGTTTTCCAGAGTTGTGCACATTTGTGCCAGAGTTGTGCAAAAGTTCTTCCAGAGTTGTGCCAGAGTTTAGCCGTAGTTGTGCCAGAGTTGTGTCAAAATTGTGCCATGGTTTGGTAAAGTTGTGCCATAGTTTAGCAAGAGTTGTGCCATATTTGTTCCATAGTTGGTCCAAAATTTTACCAGAGTTGTGCCAGAGTTGTGCCAGAGTTGTGCCAAAGTTGTGCCGGAGTTGGCCAAAGTTGTGCCAGAATTGTGCCAGAGTTGTGCAAGAGTTGTGCCAGAGTGGTGCGAGAGTTGTGCCAGAGTTTTGCCAGAGTTTTGCCATAGTCGTGCCAGAGTAGTGCCATAGTTCTGACAGAGTTGTGCCAAAGTTGTGCCAGAGTTGTGCCAGAGTTGTGCCAGTGTTGAGCCAGAGTTGTGCCAGAGTTGTTCCAAAGTTGTGCCAGAGTTGTGCCCGAGTTGTGCCCGAGTTGTGCCAGAGTTGTGCCAGAGTTGTGCCAGAGTTATGCCAGAGTTGTGCCAGAGTTGTGCCAGACTTATGCCAGAGTTGTGCCTCAGTTGTGCCGGAGTTGGGCCGGAGTTATGCCAGAGTTGTGCCTGTGTTGTCCCACAGTTTTGCCAGAGTTGTGCCAGAGTTGTGCCAGAGGTGGACCAGAGTTGTGCCAGAGGTTATCCAGAGTTGCGCCATGTTTGTGCAAGAGTTGTGCCAGAGTTGTGCCAGCGTTGTGCCAGAGTTGTGCTAGAGTTGTGCCAGAGTGTTGCCAGAGGTGTGCAAGAGTTGTGCCAGAGTTGTGCCAGCGTTGTGCCAGAGTTGTGCTAGAGTTGTGCCAGAGTGTTGCCAGAGGTGTGCAAGAGTTGTGCCAGAGTTGTGCCAGCGTTGTGCCAGAGTTGTGCTAGAGTTGTGCCAGAGTGTTGCCAGAGGTGTGCAAGAGTTGTGCCAGAGTTGTGCCAGCGTTGTGCCAGAGTTGTGCTAGAGTTGTGCCAGAGTGTTGCCAGAGGTGTGCAAGAGTTGTGCCAGAGTTGTGCCAGCGTTGTGCCAGAGTTGTGCTAGAGTTGTGCCAGAGTGTTGCCAGAGGTGTGCAAGAGTTGTGCCAGAGTTGTGCCAGCGTTGTGCCAGAGTTGTGCTAGAGTTGTGCCAGAGTGTTGCCAGAGGTGTGCAAGAGTTGTGCCAGAGTTGTGCCAGCGTTGTGCCAGAGTTGTGCTAGAGTTGTGCCAGAGTGTTGCCAGAGGTGTGCAAGAGTTGTGCCAGAGTTGTGCCAGCGTTGTGCCAGAGTTGTGCTAGAGTTGTGCCAGAGTGTTGCCAGAGGTGTGCAAGAGTTGTGCCAGAGTTGTGCCAGCGTTGTGCCAGAGTTGTGCTAGAGTTGTGCCAGAGTGTTGCCAGAGGTGTGCAAGAGTTGTGCCAGAGTTGTGCCAGCGTTGTGCCAGAGTTGTGCTAGAGTTGTGCCAGAGTGTTGCCAGAGGTGTGCAAGAGTTGTGCCAGAGTTGTGCCAGCGTTGTGCCAGAGTTGTGCTAGAGTTGTGCCAGAGTGTTGCCAGAGGTGTGCAAGAGTTGTGCCAGAGTTGTGCCAGCGTTGTGCCAGAGTTGTGCTAGAGTTGTGCCAGAGTGTTGCCAGAGGTGTGCAAGAGTTGTGCCAGAGTTGTGCCAGCGTTGTGCCAGAGTTGTGCTAGAGTTGTGCCAGAGTGTTGCCAGAGGTGTGCAAGAGTTGTGCCAGAGTTGTGCCAGCGTTGTGCCAGAGTTGTGCTAGAGTTGTGCCAGAGTGTTGCCAGAGGTGTGCAAGAGTTGTGCCAGAGTTGTGCCAGCGTTGTGCCAGAGTTGTGCTAGAGTTGTGCCAGAGTGTTGCCAGAGGTGTGCAAGAGTTGTGCCAGAGTTGTGCCAGCGTTGTGCCAGAGTTGTGCTAGAGTTGTGCCAGAGTGTTGCCAGAGGTGTGCAAGAGTTGTGCCAGAGTTGTGCCAGCGTTGTGCCAGAGTTGTGCTAGAGTTGTGCCAGAGTGTTGCCAGAGGTGTGCAAGAGTTGTGCCAGAGTTGTGCCAGCGTTGTGCCAGAGTTGTGCTAGAGTTGTGCCAGAGTGTTGCCAGAGGTGTGCAAGAGTTGTGCCAGAGTTGTGCCAGCGTTGTGCCAGAGTTGTGCTAGAGTTGTGCCAGAGTGTTGCCAGAGGTGTGCAAGAGTTGTGCCAGAGTTGTGCCAGCGTTGTGCCAGAGTTGTGCTAGAGTTGTGCCAGAGTGTTGCCAGAGGTGTGCAAGAGTTGTGCCAGAGTTGTGCCAGCGTTGTGCCAGAGTTGTGCTAGAGTTGTGCCAGAGTTGTGCCAGAGTTGTGCCAGAGTTGAGCCAGAGTTTTGGGAGAGTTGTGCCAGAGTTGTGCCAGAGTTGTACCAGAGTTTTGCAAGGGTTGTGCCAGAGTTGTGCCAGAGTTGTGACCGTTTTGTGCTTGAGTTGTGCCAGAGTTGTGCTAGTGTTGTACCAGAGTTGTTTCAGAGTTGTGCTGGAGTTGTGGCAGAGTTATGGGAGAGTTGTTCAAGAGTTGTTCCAGAGTTGTGCCAGAGGTGTGCCAGAGTTGTGCCAGAGGTGTTCCAGTGCAAGAGTTGTGCCATAGTTGAGAAAGAGTTCTTCCAGAGTTGTGCAAGAGTTGTGCTAGAGTAATGCCAGAGTTGTGCCAGAGTTGTACCAGAGTTGTGCCAGAGTTCTGCCAGAGTTGTGCTAGAGTTGTGCCAGAGTTGTGACATAGTTGTGCCAGAGTTGGGCCAGAGTTGTGCCAGAGGTGTGCTAGAGTTTTTCCTGTGTTGTGCCAGAGTTGTGCCAGAGTTCTACAAGAGTTGTGCCAGAGTTATGCCAGAGTTGTGCCAGAGTTGTGCGAGAGTTGTGCCAGAGTGGTCATGTTCAGTTGCACGTGCCAGAGTTGTGCCACAGTTGTGCCGGAGTTGTGCCGGAGTTGTGCCAGAGTTCTGCCAGAGTTGTGCTAGAGTTGTGCCAGAGTTCTCCCAGAGTTGTGCCGGAGTTGTGCCAGAGTTCTGCCAGAGTTGTGCTAGAGTTGTGCCAGAGTTCTCCCAGAGTTGTGCCGGAGTTGTGCCAGAGTTCTGCCAGAGTTGTGCTAGAGTTGTGCCAGAGTTCTCCCAGAGTTGTGCCGGAGTTGTGCCAGAGTTCTGCCAGAGTTGTGCTAGAGTTGTGCCAGAGTTCTCCCAGAGTTGTGCCGGAGTTGTGCCAGAGTTCTGCCAGAGTTGTGCTAGAGTTGTGCCAGAGTTCTCCCAGAGTTGTGCCGGAGTTGTGCCAGAGTTGTACCAGAGTTGTGCCAGAGTTGTGCCAGAGTTGTGCCGGAGTTGTGCCGGAGTTGTGCCAGAGTTGTGTCAGAGTTGTGCCCGTTTATGCCATAGTTGTGCTAGAGTTGTGCCAGAGTTTTGCTAGAGTTGTGCCAGAGTTGTGTCAGAGTTGTGCCAGTGTTGTGCAAACTTTGTGCGAGAGGTCCAGAGTTGTGCAAGAGTTGTGCCGGAGTTGTGCCAGATTTATGCCAGAGTTGTGCCAGATTTATGCCAGAGTTGTGCCAGAGTTATGCCAGAGTTTTACCAGAGTTGTGGCAGAGTTGTGCGAGAGTTGTGCCAGATTTGTGTCAGAGTTGGACCAGAGTTGTGCCAGAGGTTATCCAGAGTTGTGCCATGTTTGTGCAAGAGTTGTGCCATAGTTGTGCCAGAGTTGTGGCAGAGTTGTGTCAGAGCTGTATCAGAGTTGTGCCAGAGTTGTGCCAGAGTTGTGCCAAAGTTGTGCCAGAGTTGTGCCAGAGTTGTGCCAGGATTGTGCCAGAGTTGTGCCAGAGTTGTGCCAGAGTTGTGCCAGAGTTGTGCCAGAGTTGTGCC